>PKRV01001390.1:24694-112605 GCA_003709505.1 Hyphantria cunea | reverse complement strand
TAAACAGAAAGAAAGATTTTTTTTTCAAATTTTGAATTTTAGTATGGATATACAGCATTTAGCCATTTAAACTAAGGGTGTAACATTCCTCTATTCTACTTGAGATAAATGGGAGAGTGAGAAAGGCACCCAAGGGGTTTTTCACCGACATGTGTTTCTTAAGATCCCACGGTTGGCCGGCAGCAGTTACCACGTCACTTTCTACTGCGCTAAGTGTCGTGGGTTCAAATTCGACGTGGAATTACACTTCGTATGATCACAAATTGTTGTTTTGAGTCTGGCTGTTCTGAGGGTCCATTTCATGTACGTTCGTAAAGTCCCCGATGATTCAGGATGTATATTCGTAATGCGGGAATTATCTTTTGCATTGCAGCATGTCAATATTGATTCATCGTCTGATCACTTTGAAAATTATTTTAAAACCTTATCCTATTACATAAGTGGCTTTGTTATTGAATACCTTAATAATTTTCATACAAAGGCAAGCCCTTTTTATTAAGACAGCAAGCGACCTCAAAAGTGCTTGAAATCTTAAGCCAAAAGGCAGAGAACACCAAGACAACGTTGTTATAAATTATGTAGGTTACGCAAACGGTAACAAGATCAAACACATTCTCTTTGAAACGAAGACTTTCCTGTCAATTATGTGGCAATTTAATTTTCATTTCTGTGAGAGCGTCAAATCTCGCTGTGACGAAATAGTGGCCAGAGATTAACACTCAGACACGACTTTTTATAAATTTTAGGAGTAAATTTATGATGAGAAAATACGTTCCTAAGGAAGATGCTTGTTTCACGGATATCACTACATTTTACAAAAAAAAGTCATATGTCTGTCTGTCCGTCATAAACTCAAAAGCTTCCGTAGGGACTTTTATGCAGTTTTTTTACCCATAAATCAGTGATTCTTTAGGAAGGTACAACCTTATTAACCACCGTTTAAAACGTTCGATTACAATCATCGTAATCAAACGTTTTAAAAAATTATTAAGAGAAATTTTAACATAAAATACATCATTTCGTTAATACAGTGTTTTTAGTGTGTATCAAACATAAACGGTTTTAGCTTATTAATTGAATTAGCGAATTGAAAAAAAACACTCTATGTACAAAAAGATAATGTTTTCGCAGCAGTTTTATATACTATTGAAGAAAAAAGTTAAGAATTAAATTGTTTCTTAGGTAGGGAGAAAATAATAACAAAGTAAAATATAGTAGTCATACATTCATTATCTTGTTGGCCTATTTGATGACTTACTTGACTCGAGGTCCTAAGTATATTATTTATATCTTATCGTAGTACACTTTAACATAATACCTATAACAATAAGTTGTGAAAAGAGCCAAACAAATGACTGTCTTTTCGTCATCTGTTTGTCCGTAAGTTTGTGAGTAACATATTTACAAACTCGTTATTTAAAACAAATTTTATCTTTGCACCAAACGCACCTTAATTCTATATCACCAGAAGGTTGGCTGGGAGAGAATGCCTTATGGTATTAAGTCCACTTTTGTACAATAATTGCATCAAGTTTTAATAAATAAATAAACAATTTGTAATTCAGCAACAGATGTTATATCATTTTTGTTTCTTTTTTCATTATCTTGACTGAATATATTTTGATTTTATTCATATGATCAAATTCAATTCATTGATAAGATAATATTCTTATCTTAGAAATCATTAAAAAACCAACCAAAACCTTGTCATGTACGGTGAATAGCGTTGATAAATTTAATAATTTGATTATGTAATTTGATATTGTATGGCCTAAAAGTTACATGTTCAAACTGTCCAGAACCTTTTTTTATTCAATTCAATACGATGTCAGTACAACTGTACTTAAAAAATACCACAGACAACGTATTCAAAGTAGCCGAGTCCTCCCAAAATTATTTTTATTTATGAATGGGCCTTCCAAAATTACTGTTCTCTATCTGATGAAAAGCTTGAGCAGAATTGTGACCCACACTATGGCTGCCTCTTGAGATGCTTAAAGCATCGTTGGGCCTACATTATTAGAGCCATAATTTTGCAGTCGAAAAGCTATACAGATCTAACTTGTTTGTGCATAAATGTCTTGACTATTAGATTTGAATTTAAAATGGTAAGTTAAAATGAAACAAATAGCAGTAGTAGTAGACTTAAATTGCGATTTATTGAATGGGTTTTCGGTAGAGGTTCTTGAACTTAAAAATTAAATCAAAGAAATAACGATTACGATGAAATTATAATTTCTATTTTAATATAAATTATTTAATAGTAGATATTCGAACTATTTAAATTGTATTTTAAACAAGCGTACAGATATTTGTAAAAAAAACTTACACTTAACAGGTAGTTATTACTAATTAACTCACTGGTTTTCTCGGGTCTCTTGATATCACTCCAAACGCACCGGCCGATATGTGTCGATCATGGTACTCCCATGGCACAGTACTACTATTACAAAAATATGAAAATAAAAAGCATACAAAAAGTAAACCTACTTTTAGAAACTAATATTATTTAGAAACTTGTGGCATATTCCTGCTTCCACGAACTACGAAAAAAAAAATCACATTTCACTGCTCAGATGCCATTGAAAGGCATATTTATGTGGCACCGGTCGCCTCTGCATCTTTACGACATCACCTCATCAACATAAACTTGCCTTACAATCGCTGTATATGTATGAGACACATTTGTCTCCTTGACAAAGTACATTCACGGCCTAAAGTATGCTGTGGAGTGGAAGAAACAACATTTCAAAACGAAACCATTCGACAAGAGACTTAAAGTTTAATTTGTATTGAAGTTAAAATGAAGTCGTCATGTTAATAAAATCCAAATTTGTAGGAGACAAAGCGTTAATTAAGGAATAAGAATTAAGATGTAACTTGTGATTTTTAGCGGGTTTCAATCTGAAATTGAAACTAAAACAAATACTATTTAAGAGTTGAAGTTGAATTATATTTTCAATTTTAAAGGTTTTTATTTTGTTATTATTATGCGTCCCTTTTCATTATAGAAAAGGGGTACCTTGCCGCCTCTTTCCGCCATCGTCCTTCGCGACAGAAATTTCATCCCCATCATCTAGATGGTTGGCAGTTCACAACTGGGCTCTTTTCAAGGAACTTTCTGCCTCGCACAACAAAACTGTGGAATGAATTGTCACCTGCGGTATTCCCGGACCAATACGACCTTCAAACCTTCAAGAAAAGAGCGTAGTTCTTCTGCGGCAACGCACTTTGATATTGCGGGTGTCCATGGGTGGCGGTAATCGCTTATTATCAGGCGATACGTCTGCTCGTTTGCCACCTATACCATAAAAAAATAGATGCGATAGAGTACTAATACGTTTTCTATCTTTTTAATATTTTATTTATTTATCTACGATATGTAATGTATTATTTATTAAGGTCACGAGAAAATTTTGTCTTTTATCGATTTAAAAGTGGTTTAGCGTGGTAAACTTCACTTAACATTCGGTGTTTTTGTTAATTCAATAAAAGTTAGAAAATACATAGTAATATCAGAAGGGCCAAACATCTGATTGTCGTTTCGTCATCTGTTTGTCTGTAAGTTTGTAACTTATTTACAAACTCGTTATTTAAAATAAATTTTATCTTTACACCAAACGCATCTTAATTCTCTATCACCTGAAGGTTAACTGGGAAAGAATGCCTCATGATATTAAGTCCACTTTTGTATAATAATTGCATCAAGTTTTAATAAATAAATAAACAATTTATATTTCAGCAACAGATGTTACCAAACTAGGCTTGAACAAGACTTGTGAGCGCATTTAGGCCAAATGCTAATTTAGTAGTGTTTGAATTTGGTTCTTCATTATTAATTTAAATTGATATAAGTGACTGTTTGCATATAGCTACGTTAATAAGCAGGATATGAAAATATTTCATGATATTTATTGATATGGTATATTATTAAGGTATTTATTACCCTCAGGACACCCGAGCTCAGCAGAAGGCCATTATGGGTTGTTGATGTTGACAATATTATTGAGATACAAATAATTATGTAGGCGTGAGACGTATATAATTTTATCTAACTGAAAAAAATATTTTCCAACCCCATATGCATACACTTTTAACTGATTCGGTGGCGCAGCGGTGCTGAGCTAGAGGTCTCGGGTTGGATTCCTGAGTCGGAGTCCAAATGTTTGTATGATTTGCAAATATTTATTTCGGAGTTTGGGTTTTTCTGTGTATAGTGTATAAAAGGCGACGATTTAGCATCCTAAAACAATAGCAATCGAGAAAACTATGTGTCAAGATTTTTATTCCATTCGATAGCCAGCAATGGATAGCGCGTACCGCGTAGTTACATGAATGCCTATTTATAACAATTTTGGTGCTCGTTGCTTGTTAAGTCGCGTGCAGGGAATACCCACATGCTGATTCATCACTGCTGGACAAAGACCTCTCCAATTGCACGCACTTAGTTCGACCCTCGACTTCTCGCATCCAGCTCCTGCCAGCCGTCCCGCGCAAATCATCACTCCACCTAGCCTGTGGACGTCCTACACTACGTTTACCGAGACGTGGTCTCTACTCAAGAACTCGTTTACCCAGACAATTGTTTACACAGATGCACGCTTCTTAAAGTTAGACCCTTACATTCTATTCATTTTTAATAGGTAAGTACCTACCTACTTTGATATTTTACATTTTGTTTAGAACTTATGTTTCTTAGAAGTACTACCTAGCACCTAGACATAATTATTAACCAGGCAGTATTAGTATTATTGGTAATATCAGGTAGTTATATAACGTGAGTCGGGACGCCCCGTAGTTATTGTTAAACCATATGGCGCGTCAATATTTTAGTATATATTGATGTTTTCTTATTTCTATTAGTTTTTGGTTTTCTAAATGAAATAATTAGGTAGTTACGGTCCTATTATGTACTATGTGTATGTAACCAGAAAAAAATATAAAAGGACTTTGATAAGTTAACATATTATTGCGGTTCTTTTCCGCTAAGCCTATTCAGTGTCATGTCTGATTGCAACCCCATGTATTCGATAGTAATCTTTTTACACCCGTTAATATCAGTTATGGATACTACCCATAGTGCAAGCTCTGCTTGGTTTCGAGCTTGATGGCATTGTGTGTTAAAAATATTTGAAAACATTTCATTGCTTTCAAAATTCTATAATAAGCCTCAATTTATTGTCCAATAAATACTTATTATTTTATCCTTTTCTGTCACTTATTGTATCTATTTCAATATTTTCTACTCCAAAATGTAGACGAGTCTAATTTGTTAGTCATACCATTGCGACGATTTATGTCGTCTAAATCCATTCAAACATGCTCACGGAATGCGGTGATTAATTTACCAGAAAAACCCATTTCTGGTGATTTTTAAATTCTTGAAGATAACATTCCTTGATAATTTGAATTAGCCTGGGAGACTTGTTCTCCTGCTAATAAAACCCAGGAAAAGTCCTGCATATTACTTGATTTAATTAATCTTACAGGCTGATCATAACATTCACTAGTATATAATATTTTTGTGAAGTATTTATTTGTATTACTTCATTTTCGCTTCCCGGCATTCTAAAGAACGTGCTATTTTTTTAACTTTAATCCGTTTTCACCTTATAATATTACCAAAAATACCCTATATATAAAACTAAAACTAATAAACTAACCCGGTGGTTAGAGGCGACTCCATAAGCCTCTGATGCGTTTTTGGACCTCCTCTCGACTGCTGGGGTAAGCCGTCGAGGGGATTTAGTGGGTAGACCGATTCTCCGGACTCTCTCTCGAGTACTGTGCATAAATCATTACCTACATAGGAAATAAGGTCTCTGTGACTACAGTCCACCAAGTGACCTATCTGCTCGAATGTCAGTTGTACCATAACAAATAATAAAAATTGAAATAAATTTTAGTAATTAAATAAAATAAAATATTACGTTTCATAAAATTTGCGGTAAAGCATTATATTGTTCTCAAAAATCTTTCATTGTTTTGAAATATCTCAATACATCAACGTCATGCCAACTTGGTCGATTTGATTGATCACCATTCAATGTTTACTGGGCTTTTATTATATGTAGTATTTTGTTTCAACTTATAAAAATGTATTAAATGCTTAAATGTAGTTGTACATTATTTCGCATTATATCACAGTCATCACCTTCCTTTAGCCTTTATTATTTCCTAGATTGGTTGGGGTTAGCTACCAGTTCAACTGGTTATACCTGATTATGAAGTTTCCCACGGAGCGACTGGCATCGGACCTCCGCAATCCGTAGAGAGAACTGAATTCGAGGGTTGAACTAGTTGTTAGCATATTCGAGGGTACTGACTTAGTACCTTACCTTCTTAAAATCACACCTATTACCTTATTCATACGTTTGATTTTCTCTATTGTTGATGAAACATTTGGGTTACAATATTTTTTGAATAAATAATAATATGCGTACATTCATTTCCTTTTTCTAATCTGTTCTATAGTTTGCAGAAATAAATTTCACTGCCTCAGCAACGCAGCAGTGGTGGCGTATGCGATTACTGTTTGAGTTTGGATTGTTGACTGCTATTTGCTGACGGAGTTTGGGTGTTTTCAATATATAANGTCAACAATCCAAAAAATATATATGTATTTAGAAAAATAAGTATATATGTATTTATATCAGTTGTCTAGTACACATAAAACAAGCTCTGTTTAGCTTGGGACTAGATCACGTTGTGTGTTAAATGTATGAAATATTTATGTATTTATTATTAAATTGAATGGCCATTACCTTAGTATTTTCACATGTTTTAAGTTTAATTTTCTATGTAGGTCTGGAAAAAGACTGTGATTGGGTTTTTCTTACAAGAAATCACCCAGAGGTATGGAAGTTGATGGTGCTTTACGCCCATGCCCCAGTGAACATTAATGGCAATTGTTACTGGGAAGTAATTTCCTTCAAATATTGATCCAGTTGAACTAGCAAAAAACCTAAAAATAATCTTGATATTTAGTTATAGAGACTAAGAAGATAACAAAAATCTTATATTTAACATAGTTGCTATTTAATGTTGAAACAAAAATAAGTTCTCATTTACCAGCCAAAAATAGTATGTTACAACTTCAAAGGATTCGCAAAATATCCTTCCACAAAACGCACAAATACTTACTTAGAATTTTGAGAATCTTCTCAAACGATGTCAACTCAAAGATACAACAAACTAATATTACAGAAATACTTAGAAGTAGCTGACGTTAAAGATCAAAATGAATTATCATTTAACGCTTAAAAGCTTGTTAAGATAAGAGCATAATCGCGCTATAGAATTTTAAACAAGTTTTATAGAAAAATATGTAAATAATGGAGTTTATCTTGGATAGAGATTCAAATGAATGATCGAGTTTATATTTAACAACACCATTATCATATTGTTTAATAATCATGCTGCCTACACAGATTGAGAAAATAAACTATTTACCTGTACCGTTTGCCACAAATGGAAGAAATAGATTTCACTTGAAAAGGTGTGTATTATCGTCCTTTCAAAACTATTTCCTTTTAAAATAATATTATACACGGGTTCCGGGGCACTATTATTTACTGGAGACGGACACTGATGACTGAATTTGATTCGAAACATATGAGTTTCTTTTTTGTAAGAACTTTCTAATAACTTTACTAAAAAAACCGAATCAACAAGTTTCAGTCTCTTTTGGTATTATTTATTTATAAAGTATTTTAGTAAGGCTTAAGAACCGAATATATTAAACAAACATAAAATAATAATACATATTTAAAAACTACACATAAATCTATGGGCTAAGTTTCATGTCTTTGTTTAAATTAGACAGTCTATCATAATTTATAGACATTAATCCACTTTGTGTATTAAAAGTAATTTGTTCAATACATTAAAAAGTCACGTGAAATTTTGCCGCCACTTTAGATCTTTTGCTACTTGATTCTAGACCAAGTAGCATTTTGTTAAGATATAAAATGACTTTGTTGTCTGGCACTTTGCAATAATAATTTAAATCCTTATTATATTTACAACTTTTTCAATTTACTATTTACCTGTTTATTGCAGGATCGGGTTATTTGGCAATTGTTAATGTGATAATAATCGCCAAGCGACCGCTCGTCAAGAGCATTACACTTTATAGACATTAACTTCGATTGTCAAGCACATGTATCTAAAGTGCTTTCACCTGTAATGTAAATAATACATCAATTGACAACGTCTTGATTAGCTGGTACTAAATGATCGAGAACAGTCATTTCTGAAGCTAATTGCCACTAATTGTGATGCGTGCTACGAGTAAGTGCGTTCGTGGCGGAGAATTTAATATTCGTAGTTTGAGGCTTTCTAGAGCAATTTAGTTTGAAACGTTTGATTCGATTTTGAGAATGTTCTACATTCAGAGAATAGTAATATTGGGGTCGACTTAGTTTATTAGTTTGGAAAATAGTTTAATAACAGACTCGGCTTCTAAAGTTATAAAAATTTTAAATTATAATACATGCATTCAATATGACGCCTTAAATAAATACACATACTTCATCATTGTCTTTCAAAGTTTCAGTGTAGTGAAAAACAGATTTTCAAATACTATGAAGAAATCAACAGACTGCCACTATCGTAAAATTATAAAGAGACAACTGCAGAAATTTAACATAAAAATTTTAAAAATTCCCTACGCAGGCACTTAATCGAGTAATGCCTTACATCATTTTTAAAAAGAGCTGAAACTCTTACACTGCTAGACCGATATTACCCAATGTAGCTAAAAAATAACGCAAGGAAACTGGCTTGCAAAGAAAAAAAATACACGAAACCACGTTTGAGAGCCAAGATGCCACAGACAAGCACAGTCATCGACTTATAACGCTCTTCTTTTTGCGTCAGTGATCAAAAACAGAACTGCTCTCCTAGTCAAGCTGACATTCTACAAATTTTATTAGAAAACTGACTAATATATCAGAATAACTTCTCTGAAATTTCTAGTAACGTGGTGAAAGCAATATATTACCCAATAATATAAAAGATTAGAGATGTAAGTGATTGTAGAAAGAGAATTGACGCGAAACACACGCATCTTGGTTATGGGGTCTATTTCGAAGTATAAAATTCAATTTACTTCTTTCAAAATATAAAACAATTTGAATAGTCTCAGTACCACAATCCTGTTCGGTTCAAAGACATTGTAAATATATAGGTAGAGTAGTGAAAATTAGCATTGCTACGATTAATGATAATGCATGTCATTTGAGCCAGGAACAATCTAGTTTTGTAGTCAATAGTAGTGTGCATCAAATATTTGTAGTTCTATTGTAAGCTTGACGTTGAGCTGCCTGTCTATCATTACTTTTATAATTGTTTCGTTCTAACGATTGGCGTATGCGATTGCAGATCATGAGGTCTCGGGTTCGAATTAACTCTACGTGGCTTCAGTGCTTCATTTTAGCTCAGTGCTTTTTTTTTGGAGATGCAGGTGCCAAGGAGACGGCGGAGCGTGAACATTCTAAACCTCTCCCAATTTGCCAGGCCCGGGAACGGACCAGGTACCGAAGACGACTAGGGCGCTGGAGATCGCAAAATGATCTCCGTCCTCCATAGGCGCAAGCCTGGGTGTGACAGATGTGGCCATTTCTCGCCCTAGCAGAAACGGGCTCGGGTGGAGCGAGCGCTCGCTTCGCAGTACTCATGCCCCACCTATTCTAACAGTAACGGAAACATCGGGGTAGCCACACAGGAGGGGGCCATCTAGAAACCGTAGTTGGCCCAAGGTACATCGGGGTTCCAGGGTTTTCCTTTCTAGGGTGTACCTGGCTCTCCGGTTTCTAGTACCCGAGACAGCGTACGGTTTTAGTCGGTTTGAATCCGATTTACCGCCATCCAAAATACGAGGAGGTATACAAGGGGATTGAAAAAAGAAGTGTGAACGTAAGTTTTAAATCAGTAAATTGGATATCAAGTAAACCTTTTTGCGTTGTTATAAATTCCACAAAACTCACAAAAATATGCATTAAATGAGTGCTTAGACGAAGTGCTAAATTGGCGGATATAGACATATAATTTTCCAAGAAAAATATATTTGTAAACTTTAAAGTTAACAGAAATGTACCTTTATAAATGCAGTCATTAAAATAAAATTTACTTTGATTTATATATATGTCGCAATGATGGTATCCTTACAATAAAATTGTTACGAACACAAGACACGATAGATTGATTCTATGAGCCAGGCGAGGTCGTGATGATCTATATAGAGCGGTACAATGAGAAACAGGAGACAGTAGCTCTTAAGATCTCGCTCCATCCACCCCTTTTAATCAATATTTCTTTAAACGAATTGATGTTTGTTCAGTTTTGACATGCAATAAATAATTAGCTTTATTTCAAATTTAATATATTTCGTTCATATTCTTCCTTTATAGGTAAATAACTGCCTACCTTAATCCCCTTATAGAAATTAAGGTTTTCAATCATGGATAGCCGATTTTAAAACAGATATCGGTTTAACCGATATATAATAATTAAGCTCTTTTTTATATTGCTCGTCAATACTCAGAACAGATTCGTTAAATATATTAAACATATAGCAAAATTTTAAGTTTCCTGGTTTATAAAAAATCGGTTTACACAAAATAAATAAAATGCTAGCCACTAATTGGCAACACGGAACGCATATTTTTATTAAATTTTTTGCAGTGCTTCTGAAAATCAACAATTACAGTGGCGTTAAAGTTTGAGATTTTCATTGTTTGTCTTCGCTTTTTGACAGAGCCTATTACCGTTAACCAGGTAGTTTTGGAATCACAGAGAAAAAAAATGTGTAATCCATACCTAGATTACAAGTTTGAGAGTAATTCTGGCCATAGGCAGGTTACTCTATACCGCGATAACCGATTTACATTTACATTTTACAAGTTTAAATAGGCATCCTTAAATAAACTTATTCATCATTTGATATTTCGGACATTTTAACACAACGCCATCTAGTCCCAAACTAAGCAGAGCTTGTACGATGGGTACTAGACAACTGATATTAATACATATATACTCCTTTTTTGTAAATACATACATATTATACATATTTGTAGGTGGCCCGTGATACTTTGGGGTTCCAGAGCTTTCCTTTCCAGGATGCACCTGGTTCCTCGGCTCCCGGTAAACGGCATGTGGTTTCAGTTGGTTCGCGAGTCCGGCGTCGCCATTGGTATCCGGGGGGATTTCCGTATAAAAAAAACATGACATACACGTGAAAACCACCTTTAATGTTCAACGAGAGATGAACCACACTGCACCTCCAAAATTAGTTCAATAACCGTCACGATCTGATAAATTTGACACCATCGTTTTCTTATCTTGAATGAATATATTGTGTCCTAAGTACCTATGCAGTTTACTTGATATGTACGTTCCCTACACTTCTGAAATTTAACAGACACTTCATATACCCAAAGTCTTGTACAATAAACAAACTATAATATTTACTCTAAGTGACGCTGAACTAAACGCCTTCCCAGATCTTCAGAACAAACTGGTGTACATGTCTGGGCTATCAAGCAGGCCAATGGAGTAATTAAAGTTTAAGAGTGAATTTGACGGGATGACAGGAACGTGTTAATGTTGAAAGGGTAATGTGAGCTGTGGAATTTATAATCATATGATGCCTAGAGATTCTAAATTATAAATGCGAGATTGATGGCAATTTTGCAAATTATATTGCAATCAACTCAGAAGGCATTGCATGAGGGTAGAATAAGACGGGTTATTGTGAGACCCTTTGGCCTCCCCAAATCCCCTCTATGTTCAGTAGTTCTTTTAGCTGGGATGATGATGATGATTTTGTATAAATATAACTCTAGAAGAGCCAGGTTTTGGCACTTATACAACGGCCTCATTGGAAACTAATTAAGGAACTCTTTCGTTCCTAAATGAATATCATCTATGAGCCTGAACTTTCTGTCCTCCTGTTTTTAGTGACGAGGGTTCAAAAAGCTTGGAATATATTCTTTTATTCCATTAACTATATTAACTTGAGCTGCTATTCTAAAGAATTAGTATAATTCCAGCTCATTACCAGTCATTTTCATTTCATTTTCAAGATTGTTTCATAAGTTCCTTTTTTTGTACATCTATACTGTGTTGTATTCTATACTATGAAACAGTGCTTGTTTCACCGAGTAAGTTAGGATATCGGAGTACCCCAACCTCTCCCTCATGCCACTCCCCATCCCCCAAAGGCCAGCAATGCGCTTATGACGACTTTGGTTTTACCACCAGGCGATACGTCTGCTCACTTGCCCCCTAAACCATATAAAAATACTAAGATATAATATGTTGTAATAATAACTACTACTGGCCGTTCCCGAATCGAAATAAAATTGACAATTGACTGTTGAAATTGAGTCGAGTATTGAGATTGTAAATATAGTCGCATTTACACTGACATGTAACAAGAAAAAATAAAACATGAAATATAGAGATACTATTTACCTAATATATTATGTTCAATTATTTTTTTTTTAGTATAAATTATATCAAAAAATTCATAGCTTTGGTTATATATTATAGCTTATGATAAAATAGTCTAATTGCCGCGGTGTCATCTCTTTCTATCGAGAGAAAAGTTTCAAATTCGACACCCGTGGGGAATAACATTTTCTGTCAATTTCATTACTGTTTTTAAGTGCTGTTTAAGTTTAAGTTGTCTATAGACGTCTGTATTTTTTGATGCTGTGTATTTTGTAGAAATTACTCAAAAGATATCGGTATACATCGAATAAACGTTTTAAAGAGCTTATTAAATCACTAGAGTAGATTATTATAACTAATAGTGTTACTGTAGATTCATTTCATTCCTCCATATAATATTACTGTCCTAAATTTCATACTCCTCTGTTCGCATAATTTCCTTTAAAATACAAAACAGTTTTTGGCTTCACGTATTATTTTTTGGATTATATTTTCTAGTTTTCTTTAAGTCGATTTATCTATTTCAACTATCCATCCAAGTTGTACCTACTAATTCTGTGACTTTCTATTAAAAACTCTTAGTTTTTCTTATTAATAAGGGCTAAACGAGTAGAGGTATCGCCTGATGGTAAGCGATTATCGCCGCCCATGAACACCCACAAAACCAGAGACGTCACAAATACGTTGCCGGTCTTTGGGGAATGAGGAGGGGAGAGGGGTTGGGGTATGGGCCTCCGGTATCCTTACTCTCTTAATCTCTTATCTCTTACTTGGTGAAACATAGAACAAGCACTGTTTCACATCGGTTTTCTGTGAGGCTGTAGTATTACTCCGGTCGAGCCGGTCCAATCATGCCGATGCGTGGCTCTCCCACGGTGTTTACTGGTATGAACATTTAATACGAAAATTTTCACAAAAAAGTTATGAAGAGTAATAATATCATCTAATGAAAGAAATATGAATTGGTTTCCACTAGTGTTACACTTCCTTGTAAAATCGCACCCCCATAAAATGAAAACTTTGCCATTCGCAGAGTTCAAACGACAAAATTGCTGATATACCTAAAAGTGTTTTAAAATTGCTTCCGCAACGCTCTGTATCCTCGATTTGCAGTTAGTTCAAATTTTATGCTCACTCGATTTCAGTCGTGTTGCAAAATATTAGTTTTAAAAGTTAGACGGGGCTAAAGCAATGATAAAAGTTTAGTTGATTTTAGACCGCTAGCTTTGAAATCGTTTTCACGATGTTGTGATATGAACTTCTGTAGACTCTTTGTTCATGTTGTGTATACAGTAACATGATGGCATATTGTATGAATTGTGTCTTTTTAAATTGTACCCCATGTGATTTTCTAATGTATAAACTATATTATTGTAAAGTTTCATTAAAATCCATTCGTAGTTTTTTCGTGAAAGATTTACAAACATCCAGGCATAATTTTATACTTTCGCGTTTATAATATTAGTAGGACTATGAACATTTCATACATTGATTGATCTTGCAGTCTATTGGAATACAGAGCAATAATTTAAGAGTTCGATTTCCAGCCAAGACATAATAAAATATATGTGTTTGTGGTGACTTCCACATACAGCGGCAACATAAATATATGACAACGCCGTCTACCGAAGATACACTGAACTACGAAGTAACATAGTGTACGAAGAAGCTACCAATCCTGCATAGCACAATAGAAGTTCTCGCGTCGAAAAGCGTATATAAACTTCCCAACATCAACCATTGGGCAGTGGCCCGCCAGGCTGATCGCCTCGCCTGGTTGGAGGATCCTCCCTTTGTGTTGGAGGGACATGACTCCCGTTCCTCCACAGTGGTGACCCCGACGTGATTGGAAGCAGCTTTCAAACAATCAGCGCGCCAGCATCATGTAAACTCCTACAGCAAGTCTCAGCCAGCCAGCAACCTCGGCCTCAACAGGGATTCGCCTCACGTACATTGCGATCGTTTGTTATGTACCCGAAACTAGAAATATATTACGTCCATGAAGTTCTCAAAATGCATAATGCGTATCAAAAACCACTATTTTCAATAAATTGGAACGACTATATAAAAATCGGGGCAATTTAATGGGAGCATTAAAGCATTTTGTTTTGAATTTTAAAATCATACAGTTTTTTACTCTCTTGAAATGTAATCATTTTTGCCCTACGCGCTGTAAAAACTTCACGAATGACAAGCATTTTATATTTATCAATAATCTTATTACCATAATACAGGATCTTCTACCCCTTGTTAGATTAGCCTAGCATATAATATGTTTGAAGTTGTAATAGTAACCAGCGGTCGCCCAGTACTCAAAATTTTATCATAACTTATTTATTTACCTTTTTGACATATTTTGAATACTCTTCCTCTATACGTATAAACTTTAACTGTATCAAATTTCATATTCCTTCGTTTGCATATTTTCGTAAAAGGAAATGCAAAGTTTTTTTTTAAGTATTTATATATAGATATCATTCACTCATCTTCCTAGCCTTTATTATTCCCAAGATTTGGGTCGGCTACTAGTTCAATCGGTTTAACCTGAATATCAGTTTTTACACGGAGCGACTGGCATCTGACCTCCGCAACCCTGAGAGTGAACTGAATTCGGAGGTTGAACTAATTGTCAGTATATTTGAGGGCACTAACTTCCGATTTTATTTTCGATCTTTAACGATTGCCAAAGATGTTCATGACAACCGGGACCGATGGTTTAACGTGCTCTCCGAAGCACATTGAACCGAGACATATAGTTATCATTATTATCAATCAAAAATCATTACCAAACATAGTAATTTAATTAACATATAATTTACTCCAATGTTTCTTTTTTCTTTTTGATGTTAAGGAAAAAATTACCTTTGAAGTCAGTCTGAGCTTAGACCAAGGCGAGTGTAACCTGTTTGAATCGCATGACCAACACAAATATGTTAAATAAAAATATTTCTTATTAAAATTATATTTAAAATTAAATGAAATCAAAAACGAACAATAGGGAGTCTTTGATGAAATGTTAAACAGAACTCAAGAATTAAGCTACAGGCAATAGGAATTTAATATCAGGCAGTATTTAGTCCGGTGGAGCGTACCGGTTTCTGCAAAAGTACTTAACATTGATTCCGAGGATTGGTAATATAAGATAATTTATTTAAAACCAGATAACAAAAACTTAAAGTTATACATACAAAAAATGTAAATGTAGTTTTATTTGATTGTTAGCATTAAATACAGAATATATATTGGTTCGTGGTGATTATGTTGCACTTGTTATCTAAGAAAGGTTTTAGAACATCAATACAACAAAACCAACATTCAAAAGAGTCTCACTATCTCCAGCCATAGACTGAATATTTTAATACTTTGTGTTCCCCTGTTACGAATGGTATTTTTAATATAAATAATACCAAAACAGATTCTTATTCTGCTAAGTAGCAAAGTTTCAAATTATTGAAATCGGTTTATNTTGATTTTAGCAATGTCGATGTGGTGAATACACAGATAAATGCAAAGTCTCACCTTTTAACACTTAAAATTTAGAAGGTAAACTGAAGACGGATGGACGGACAGTAGGACGGACGGACGGGAACGACCAAACTATAAGACAGAAAACCGGTGTGAAACAGTGCCTGCGCTGTGTTTCACCGAGTGGATGACGACGCCGGAGGCTAATAATCCAACTATTACATTTTGAGGGTATCATAGAACTAGTAGGTACGTGAGCACATGGACCTGTATCTTGGTAAGGTCAATCTAAATTAGATTATATCAAACCTAGTCAGAAACTCTTGTGAAAAAATATTCATTTTCAGCCCAGGTTAGGTTCTCCTTGACGTAGTAAAATTTTGCGTGTGACTGATTTAAAAGGTAACACCCGTTTTAACATCTGCTTAGGCCGGAGTTTATATCATTGTATAGATCCATTTGGGCTTAAAGTCAAGTTACTTAATTAATAGTGCATTCATTGTTATGAAATAAAATGAGTTTATTGTGTGAAATTGTAAATCTTTCGTTTTTATTGCTATGTGTGAATTCGTAGTGTCAGGCGATTGTTTTTGCGTATGAGTCTAAAATATGATTGTGTTAAGATTTCTATTGGCAATAGATGACAGCCTGATTTGTGTCAGAAAAAGTGCCATGGGTACTTCCCTCTGATCCACTAGCCTGTGTTGGTTTAGCAGTGGTAATATCATACCTTAAAAAGGCAATATGTGTGTTAGTTTCGTGTAAAATCCCAAATTAATAATTATAATAATAATAATTAATATTTNTTAGACGACGTCTAAGTTTAGTGCGACATATCAAGTTTTATATCACACGTTACACGTTTTAAACATTCAACACAAGAATAGAAAAAGAAAATATGGTCTACGTTGAGTAATTTAACTAATTTTGGTTATGCTAAAGTAAATTTTACTTTTTCAAGTAATAAACAAGCGTGTATTTCTGATTAATGTGTATTTGGGACAAAACTAAACACAGTGGCAGCTGAGATGTGAGAAATCGAAAAATGAACGGTAATCTGACGATGTTAGAGTATATAATAACAATAACAAATATTTAGTGAATTTTAGTTTAGTTATGACAACAAGAGAATCACCACCATTGACTTATAAATGGTATTTAAATTAATAAGTAGTGCTCCTTCTGACTGCGAGGTAGACCGCTGCGGGATTTGGTACTACACATGCCCAACATTACCTCCAGGGAGGGTATGGTGCGAAAATCACTCCCTATGTAAAACAGTACATATAAAGATCGGTAAACTATAATCATATATTACTATTACAAATTATGTATTTATCATAATTCAAACATTATTTCGGACTAAACAATCTGATGGCAGCTAAGAGAAACACAATAAACGAAAAAGAGAAAACTAAAACAATCAGATTGTTGGCGCACATTTGTTTCATTTTACTTTCTGTTCATTCTTTTAGCAGCGTCCTTTTTGAAATTAAGTAACAAAATGTTTTAGCATCTGGTTACTGTTTCACTATGTTTATTCTAAGAACAAAACATTTAGTCAGCATTTTAATTTTGAAATTTTAGCTACACATTTCGCTAGCCGCACGAGGCTTTCTCTCCTTTCAATTTTATCATCCTTTCAATTTACCTTATATTTTCTTTTTTATTCTTTTTCCTTAAAAAAGACAACTCCCGCATTAGGAATATACATTCCTGTGTCACAGGTTCTTTACAAACATACATGAAACGGACACGAAGTACACCCAGACTTAGAACAGTAATTTATGGATCACACAAAGTATTGTCCCATGTTGGATTTGAACCCACAACACTTGGCGCAGTGGGAAGCGGTGTGGCGACCACTGAAACCACTAGGCCAACCGTGCAGTCAAATATTAGTAGTAGTATTTAAGTATGCTGCATTTTATAAGTACCAGAATAAATAATGTTTTAGAAATATGCCCATCTTAAGTAATTATGATTAATTTCTCTTCATCAAAAAACTACCGCATCATTTTTTATCATTCAGTCGGCTCTTATCACGTCAACAGGATAAATAGGGATGGTGTGGTATGCTTATTGGTTCACTCGGTTATTTTTGATCCGTTATATGAAACCATTAATTAAACATTAACACCAGCAGCTTAAAAGTGCTGGACAAAGTGCCTCTCCTTTAAAAGGAGCTTTTGGCCTACTATACAACGATGGGTAGTCGGGTTGGTAAAAGCATTCGGGATCTGTGGGGAACTTGTATCAACTACGGTGGATTTCCGTGCGCTTAGATGGTTCTGCCATAGATATAATTATTAATTATATTTTGACTTCATTTTGTCGCGTGCTTTGTTAAGGAGGATAGTCTATATTTCCAACTCCTCTAGTTTTCTTCGGATGAATTTCATTACGGGTTTCAAGGCAGTTCAATTTTTCCTGGGTTTTCCTGAGTATCATAACTTGGTGTATTTGTTGGGCATCGCTGTTGATCCTGGTGTACACCCCATCACTGTAACTCCTGAGTTACAGTGATGGGGTGTTGGCGGGATTAGTCCCATCCATGGGATAAAAAGTGGTGACACACTCTATCCTTAATCCGTAAAAACACACAAAGAGTCTTTAGCATCTAAACACATTTTTGGTATAATAAAACCTTTCTACCGTCTTTAGCCCTTAGTTTTTATGTGTGATCTTGTTTATTGATATCATAAACACTACTAAGAAATATATATCAAATATTTATTTGGTAGGAGGAAGCCTTTAGACAGCGAATTTTGATAACTAGTACTACGAACAGTCAGTCATCTATAATGAACATCCTCAGTAATTGTACAAAGGAACATAATTACAATCTAGAGATAGATACTTTGAGAACTATCTATTAGATATCAAAATCATAGATATAATTATAGCTAAATAGAAACAGGCTTTTCATGCCAAAGTTATGTTAGTTATAGTTAGTTGTGTCGTAGCATTAGTTAAATTTATATTCCTCTATCATATGTATATTAATTGAAAGCTAAGAAAGGTATTTTAGTCAAGTAGTTACCACTACTGATTGTTTATCCAGACCTAGTGGGTTTGGTTCCCAGAATAAAAAATCGTTTGATTAGAACGATCATTTGCGTTTACAAGATTAATTTTATTTCGTTCACCTCTCTGGAGATTTTCGCGCTATTCGCAGATTTACATGACCTAAAAAGTGAAAATCTTTGAGTCATAAAAATTGGTAAAGGAATAAATATTTCAGATCATTCAAATGCTTATCTCAAAGGCGAAATATTTTGAATAGATAAACACTTATAAACAAACACGGGAATCCTATTCTACACAATTGCACGATAAATATCTAGAAGCAGATAGCAAGCCCTCTCCAAAATCACATAATGTACCCTCATCCATAATATCTTAAAACATCGTGTAGGCAGACTCCCAACGGTAGCCAAGACGACAAAGCGGATATTGTTCTCGAAAATTCCAATATTTAATCGGTATTATCGTGTGGGTGTTTGTTGCAAATATTGTATCCTGGAAATATAAAAGTGTTCAGTAATGGACTTGCTTTGTTTAGTGTGGAGTTTTTTTTTGTAGATAAGAAATAAATTTCAAGCAATTATTTTTGAAGGTAACATTCACGTTCATTAATATTATTTAATATTAAATTTTAAAGAATGCTGCGATGGTAAAAATGTCTCGTAAATATGTGATAAAACATTTGTAGTTGTGTTGAAATCAAATCCGTCAGTATCCGAGAACATTTAGATTGTTCGAGAGCGTCGGGATCGGGGAATTTGGTAATCTTGTGTACTCACTTTTGAACACACATTCAAACACAACATACACTCACGTTCAAATATCACCCAATGTAAAGCATTGTGTGATATTTGCATGTGTGTAAATGTCAATCTATGGCAAAAAAGGGTATGCCATTGTAAATAACTTTAATGATCTGTTGTTGATAGCAGAGTATGTTTATATTATTTTGTTAATATCTATTGTCTATCCATACTTATAATAAAATCATAAACTAGCGCTGTCTGTACATGGAAGATATATGAGGAAAGCTAACGTAAAGGTTTATGAATGCAATAAAACTCAAAACAATGATTGTTATTATTTTTTTATTTTTTTGCCCGCACTTTTGCGCACGCTTATCTGAGGAAAGGCTTAACCGAATTCGAATATGTTTTTTTCTAATGCGTTGTGGGTTGTTCCACTTAACTTGTAGTGTTTAATTTCAATCGTAATAAATAAAAAGTTATGCCACTTTGAAAAATCACCACAATAACAGACCTTTACGCGGGTGTAGCTGCGGGCGAAAGCTAGTTGCAAATATATTAAATTGTAAGACAGAAGTAAATTTACTGGTTTTTATAGAATGTGAATTAAAATATATTTTAGTGTCATCTAAAAACATTGAAGTACTTGCTACAAACAAACCATACTAATATTATAAATTCGAAAAAACTATCTGTGTATCTATTACGGTTTCACAGATGGACCATTACGTAGACTTCAATTATTCGGTATGGAGATTCTTTGATTCTTGAGGAAACTAGGCAAAAGCTACTTTATATCACTAAAAAGATCAAATTAATCACTCAAAGTTCTTTCTTTTGTATTGACGTCACTTTCTAAATTTGTCAAGGGCTTAGTTGTTATTAAATTGCACATAATAAAGTTTTCTATAAGTCAACAGTTGAAAAAACTTTACAGAACAAGTTCTTGAACGCGTTTGTTTTTAGTATGGATTGTAACAATCATTTACAAAATATATTAGTTACTGCCTTAGATTTAAAAGTAGAGCTATTTGTCAGAATATCAAGAATAGCTTGTAAGAAAAATCAATTAACACTCTTTGGTCCACTTGAAACTTTTCAACAGTTTATTGCTAAAAACAATAAAACTTGGCCTTCCAATTTTAAGAAGTTTTCAGCATAGAAATATTACATTTTCTTCAGCAACTCATGGGCTCTACCTCAAGCCTGTTTGCTACCAACCTTTAATTATACTATGCCTATTGTTTATTTTAAAATGTATTGAAGGTACATCTTTCGTGTCTTGTTAAAAATTCTTTTCAAAAAATACCTGAAGGACTTGAACTTTCTACCCCTTACTGGCAATTTGTTTAAGAGCTATTCTTAGCTGTTATTATTGTACGGCTTGACAAATCGAGGGAGTGTTGAGCGTCCCTTTTTAATTATAATTTGGCGTCGATATCACGCTTCAGAGTGGAGTTATTTAAGGATGGTTCTACTTGAAAAATATGAAAAATTCTTACTGCAAATTATTGCAATACTTAAATAATATCACTGATCATAAATATTAAGCTATTTATAGTTTTTAGAACATGAGTTTTATTGCATAACAAATTAATATACTATTTTCAAAATTAAGAATAGTTGCCTGTTCAGAGAAACGAAGTTTTAGGTCAAACTATAATTTAATTAAAGCAAACATTTATCCAAGATTTTAAAATAAAATTTAACATTAAATTTCAGCATTGACGGATTTATTTTTATAAGAACGCCTTGGCAGTGCAGTGAAAGTGTATGCGACTGCAGTGCTAAAGTCTAGCGTTTAAACCAGGGTCATACCAAATGTTTATAGTCTTTAAATACTTGTAGACTTAGTCTAAGTGTTTTCTATGTAGGTTCAAAGTGTCTATATACAAAAGAAGAGCGTATTATTTATATGTTTATCTAACTAGCTTTCATAATAAAAGCTCTGTATAGTCTGAAATTAGATGGCATTGTGTATTATATGTACGAAATATAAATATAAACAATATTTTCTATTAAAATAATACGAATACAACTAACAGGTCAAACAATGCTAATAATGAATATTTATATTAATATTAAACCTGGTGGTGACAACCTCTTTCATTTATATTAGATCTAAATTCAATGAACATAATTCATTATCTGTTAAAGATGTTTTTTTTTAACATGAATTTTAATTTTATACTCCAGACTACACTGGCTGAACTTTTTAACCAATAAATGTGACAAGACAAAGGAGACAGCAAAAATACGATGTCTGGTTAGCTGTAATTTTACATTTCTAATTTCAGAATCGTTTTTTAAGTAAATTACGTCTATGAATAGACTGCACTCGGTGCATCGTCCTTTTTAAATAAACCGGAGACAAATTGTTACTTTTCTTCATAAAATGTTCTTAAAAGAATACAGAAGACGGAATTTAATTAACTGCATCATGAATTCACTACTATATGTACTTTTGCGATGGAGAACTAAACATTTCTCGTTAAGGGAAATGTCATATATACATATATTTTTATAGGTATAAGTAGCACACCGACAGACACTGCCATGTTTATTTATTAAACATGAAAATATGTTGAATTGATTTCTAAAATAGTTGCAAGGTTGGTGTATTTTCAAACTTGCTTTGTGTGAACTTTGCTTTGAATGAACTTGTATTCGCAAACAATTTTAATTACTTTGTCTGAAAATGAGCTTAAAGCGAGATCTATTCAGATTAATCAAAGTACGTACTTAATACAACGCACAATTATTAGAAAATCGTATTAATGTTTCCATTGCGGTCAACCAATATCTACTACTGAAGAGCCTACACTCAAAAAGTGATTTTGTAGCAGATATATATTGAGTAGTAATTTGAATGGCAGTTTTGACATTAGCAGATCATAAATGTAGAGTAAAATTATTTGAGGAGAAGTGAATCAGTTTTTAAATCATTGGTGACATGATAATTTTATCTTGCAATGATGTAAATTACCAGAGATTTAATGTAACACACAAATAGCAAAAATATCGTTTTATCTTTATCGTAAAGTTTTTTTTTGTGTTTGAAACAGCCTTTCGATATTTCAAATTGCCTGATTATAATTTTTTTATATACATTACCTAACCTTTACTGTATCTCCTATTACTCGTAGCGTAATGTTATAAATTGTGAATAAATTGGTTACTAAGAAAACAGTTACAGTAAGCCAACCTCTAAACATAGACGTATGCAGTCCCGGAATCTTTTAGATCCATAAAAGGAGAACAATTCTGTCAAACATTATTTTTATGAAACTTTAACCATTTATGTATCGTACGCAAAAGAAGCTCTCAAAAGGAATAATTTTCCCCCATCTTTGCAAGATATTTCAATGACACTCAGCATCTTTTGGTCGTAACGTGATGGTTTACAGCCTATAGCCATCCTCGATAACTGTACTATCTAATAATGAAATATTGTTTTTAAATTAGACTAGTACTTCTTGAGATTTATGCGTTCAACCAAACAATCTGTCTTCAGTTTTAAAATATTAGTATGGAGAACTTCAAATTATATTACACAACCACCCGAGTCACCAGATGTTAAGATAGTTACTTCTACATAAACAGCTCTAAAGTCAAAAGTGTTTTGCCTACCATTTTATAATTATGTTCTCAATTTGAACGTATAGAAAAAAAAAGTTGTGCAGAGGTTGAAGGGAATTGGAACTAATTAATTGAAATAACCACCACACCATATCGGCCTTACTGATGATTCTGCATCATTGGGTCTCCGGTCCAGTTTTATTTTCTTACAGTTTTAGAGATACAGAACAAGTATTTCATACTATGTAACTGTTAACTTTAATGCGTTATCCAGACTTTATTTATCCAGAGCATAATAATAAGGATTAAAAGTGATTTTCAATCACATTTCAGAGGAAGTGTGATCGAAAATCACTTTGATACCAGAGATTCTAAAAATGCAAACAAATTAGCATTATTTCTTTTGGTTAATGCAAATGTATATTCCCATAATGAGTTTGTTTCTTCCGTACTCTGTTCCCTCAATACATTGAATATTAATTATTTATGAAAATATACATTGTAAGGCTGCTTCTGATATGCAATTCAAATACAAAAACCTTAGTGTTAAAAATTAATGTTCCTTTGTACGATCATTACGGAACGAATTTTGTACTAAAAAAGTTTCTAAAAATATAGGAATAAATCATTTCCCTCTACGAATAGTAAGTAACAAAATAATAATACTACTGTTCCCGTGATAGCTTAGTACATAATTAAAGAAACATACTTTTGCTACAAACATTAAACAATAACTTATATAAATAATACAGAAACATACTTATAGATAAATTCAATACCATAATATAATATACAAGATAATTTCAAGTAATATAATTTAACTTACTCAGTCGGCAATTATCATTGTGAATGTTCGGCCGATTCATTCCGAAATAGATCTCGTACCTTGAATGTAAGGCGGCTTGTGGACATCCTGATTTCGGTAAGAAGCGCGTTCCAAAGAAGTACTGACAGTACAAAAAAGGAAGAATTTATGAAGTTGGAAGTGTTTAGGGCAAAGAAGAAGTATATTATTTCTTGACTGAAAGCTTCAATCATGAGTGGAGCATAAGAGATGAAAGTNAAGCCATAGATCGAACTAAGTGGCGTGAAATTGGAGAGGCCTATGTCCAGCAGTGGACTGCGATAGGCTGATGATGATTAATTAAAATGTTACAGTTCACAACATATTTTAACGAATGCATACACACATAGACCAAAATATAAAGATACATATGTACTACATAGATTAACATACATATATTTTTTTTTGTTTATATACTATGAAAAGCGGTAGCGTGAGATACGTGAGGTTATTAGAGTGCAGGTATGAAAAATACAAAGTAAAGTAAATAAGGATGGTGATTTGAAAAATCGAAATAAGAAGGTAATTGCTCGCTGATTGTAGACGAATAGGTAACCATTTTAAACGAGAACACAAATCAAAAATATGGTCATACTTATGAGGATTGAAAATGTATCGAATGTAGTTATTTAGAAGGTGGTCAAGTTTATTATGGAGTTTTGCATTTAAGTCGAAGTAACATACATCACTTTAGTTGATTATAGCAATGATTAAGTACTGCTTGTGCATTGTTAGGATACATTTCGACCACAGTTGACTTTATGAACATACGTGAAAAGTAAACAAAAAAACTCCCAGACGCCGAACTTAAATTTGTGAATCACACAAAGTTTAGTCCGATGTGGGTTCCTAAGCCCACAACACTCAGCGCTATAGCTATCAGTACAATAAAGGCGCAATATGAAATGTATAACACCTGCATAACGTAAATAGAAGGTATTAGCAATACACAAAATTAATATTCCAAAGTTGTTCCCAAAATATTTCAACAAAATTTATCATTGTTTACACGAAGATAAGACCAGAACACGTATAAAAGTAATAAACTTTAGTTACAGGGTAAGCAGTTGATTTGTAATGACTCTTATGGCTGTTATATTATCGCAGCTGTAATGTTGGTAATCTGAAATTTAACAGTACTTCTAAAAAGCGTCTTCCTTGAAGTATATTCCTTTTGGAGAGGTCCGCTTAGCTATTTCTTCCATCGGTTTCTTGGTCCTTTTTTATAATGAAATTACAGATTTTAAGGCTGGCTGCGGCTTCGTCTACATGTGTTACAGCAGTAAATAGTACTTCAAATAATGAAGAGACCCCTTTGCAAATTTAATTCAAATCAGTCCAGACCCATAGTTACTTTGCAATATAATTATATATTCCAAAAAAAAACTATCAAAATAATTTAACGAACTGTGAATTTTCTCTTTTAATAATTTTCACCCAAACATCTGAGTCATGACCAATATTCAGTAAAAGTGTGTGGTATTACATACATACATTAGTCCAATTTATTGTTGTTGGCGTTAAATGAGAGCAACATAAAGATGGCGACTACATCCGCATTAACAGCACCCAAGGGAACTGTTTGGCAAAATACATTTCAGATGTACAGTTGTGAAGATACAACTAAATTACACTTGCTATAATAACTAACAACTAGAAGGCAAGTAAACAAGGCTAGTTAACAAGTTCTGACAGTGTTTAAAATAATCGATCTAGTAATGACAAGATAATGTATAATAGTACTGTACAAATAGATAGTTGAGGGCCTATTTTATTAGTTCTTGATTAAGCTTTAGATGGCTATTTATTATATAACAGTGTTTAACAGATTAGTAATGTAATTTTTTCTCTGACTGCACCGACGTCTATAGTTATTTAGCATATAAGATTAAAAGCGTCTAGCGGGGACTGTATAAAGAAATGGTAAATTAGATTTGATAAATAGTTTTTTAATGGTTTTGAATTGCCTAACTTTTTTAAATGGTTATACTGACCAGCACAAAATAAGTAATAAAAGTAAAATAAAATGTTTAAGATAAACTGACGAAAATTACATGTATCTGACAAATTGGACACGCTTTGAGTAATTAAAAACACTTTTCAAATTAGAAGATCGAAATGTCTGCAAAAATCAGTGAGAGAAAGGAACTTATATTTTTCTATCTTAACTCAGAATGTATCGGGAGAAACTGTATAGGTAGCGCTTGCTAAAATATTTTCAGATAAAAATTTTAAGATATGAATTCTCCAATACTTTGAAAACATCCCATAACCGTAGTCTTTTTAAGTATTACCTTCCTAACATAACAAAGAAAAACGATTAATAAAGTAACTAACTAAACTACCTAAACTAAAGATTGAATGAAAATGAATGCCAGTGAAAGGCCGTATGCTAACATCAGCAAGTATTTACAACATTAAACTACAATGTTGGACATTGTTGCAATAAATCGCGTTGTGTTAGTTAAGTATTCTGCGAACATCGCTCGTAACCAGTTTATCTCGAAAAGAGCTACAGCAGACCTGCTTCGTAATAAGATGATTTCTAAATGAATTCTAAAGAGATTGGATAGTGTCAACATAGTCTGAACTTGCATTTGTTTTTATGGGACTGCTGGATAGTTGCGGTTTAAGCGATTGTCGTCATTTCTTAATGCACTGAGTGTTATGCGTATAAATCGCACATGGGACAATACGTCTATTTCATGTACCTACTTTTGCAAAGTCCCCCGCGACACAGGAATACAGGACTCTTTCTTATGCAGGACATGTCCTAAAAAAAGAATAACTGGCAAATTTACAATCACAGCATTTAGGTTACATTTGTAGCAGTATCAGAAAAGGTGCAAAGGTGCAGGAAAACATGCAAAAGTTAATCTAGAAATATAATACATAACGAGCAATAATCTGATAATCGAATAATATTAATTTTATAGATGAAAATATTTAGTAGTTTTAATTTGATATCTTTTAGCAAGTGGTACTATTAAAGTCTTTGATGCAACAAACGAAAGCATTTTTTTATGAAATATAACTATGAAATTAACATGTTACTGTTGTTATTCCAAGCTTAGTAATTTATTTCAATAAATTACACCAAAAATTCTATACATTATTTATAACATTAACAGTGTTTATAGGGTAGTTGTTTTAAATGTATAAAAAAAAATGGGTCGTATTATTATATTATAGACGTCTACGGTACTATTTGTCCTTGTAGGGATAAAAAATAGCGTATTATTACTAAGTTATTATAACAAGATCAAATAGCTAAGTTCAAATTATGGAATATGTACTTACTCTGGCCATAAATACTGTGGCAATTAAAAATAATCAAAATATTACTTTTGAATTCGGAATCAGTAATTTTCATACGATTGTTCATTGTATTTTTTTGTATTTTCGTGCCAATATATGTAAAATAATATGTGATATTAAAATGGAGTGGGATGATAAAGAAAACCGAATTGCTGGTAGGTATGGAGTCAAATACCATTTTTAAAATCCTTCATACGCTACGCATTAGTCAAATGTTTGTGTACAGTAAGACATAATAAAACTTCCTCGGTTTGGGATAAAAAACATCTAACTGAGCAGCCTAAATGAGATGCACTAGTCATTTCTTAACTTATAATTCAATAAAAGAAAATAAATTTTGATACCAAGCTTAAATATATTTTTTCCTTTTACCAGTATACATTTGTTCCAGAATTCGCAACAAAAAAAAAATATTTTGTGATATCTTTGTAAATAACACTAGGCACAATATTAAAACATTACCGAGGTATATTTCAGTTAGATGCCGAATTTGACCTGAGAGCAAAAACCCCATAATAGCACATTACTGCGTTTTTAGTTGGGAGTGCTGATTTTCAAATTGACTATAAGATAAAAGTAAAAAATATCAAAACGAGTTTTTTTTTGTAATATTTTGGAAAGTCCGGAGTATGTAGGATTAGATTTTAACATTTTTAATTAACGATACTTTCTAACACTTGTTAAAAGTTAGAATAGAACAAACAATTGTTTGTTCTATTCTAACTTTTAAGCTTTTAAGTTTCATGGTATAATAATTATTTTCACGGGAAATAACGCGATCACTTATTTAATAGTTTGCATATTTCTGATTCGCCTGATGATTCTACCAGGTTGCAATGGCTGTGGTCACAGGTTGACTGGCTCATATAACATCTTTAAATAAATGAGCGTGTTAATTCCCGTGAAAATAATAACCTTTGTAATATATCTACTTTTTTCTTTTTCATATAAATTTAAGTGGATCAGTATGCATCATTGCATGCAGGAACGGGTGTCATGCCCGTCCAATACATAGGGAGGATCCTCCGACCATGTGAGGTGATCATGCCTGGCGGGTCACAGCCCACAAGTTGATATTGAGATGTTGTACATACGCTAAACGGCGCGAGAACTTCTATTACGGGATTCAGGATTAGTAGTGTTGTGTACTCCGTGTAATAACGTCTCTTCGTAGCTCGGTGCATCTTCGGTAGATAGAGCTGTAGTATATTATATTGTTATTGCGCTGTATGTGGAGGGCACCACAATTGATCCGATATATTCATTGGAACTCTTAGAAGTACTTAAAATTATTATTATTATAACGAGATCCGAGGAACTATCAGTTGATTCCAAGAAATTGACAAGAATTACTGTAGTTGTAACAATTCTCTAGTACAAGAACAAGTGTCGGGATTTATAGTTATGGGAATACATTAACAGATTATAATTAATGAAAATATCTATTACCTCTGTGTTACAGAGGTAGTGTATACGACTGCTGTATTAGAGGTGTCAGGTTCGATGCCTGGGTCGGGCCAAATGTTTGTATGATTTACAAATATTAGTTTCTGAATTTTAGTGTTTTTTGTGTTTTCTATACATAATATGTATGTATTTACAAAACACAGGAAATATGTATTTATATCTTGTACCTACCACAGAAGCTCTGATTAGCTTGGGACTTATTAACAATTCTTAAAAGTTACTTACAACATACGTTTGTTAACGTTTTCTACACTAATATTCTGAAGAGGTAAAGTTTGTGAGTTTTGCGTAAAATGTTCTAAAAGTTTTAAATGTTTTTTTTTTAATGAAAATTCTCACCAAGAAGTATATAGAATACATATATTATCATTTACAAATAAAAAAAGTGCAGGTAAGCTGGTACTCAGAACCGTAGTTAATTAAGTGATACAGCATATGCCAACAAAGATAATAGTATTTTTATGACATAATTCCAGTTCAATATTGTTTTTTTTATAGGTATAATTAATTTACATTTGAGGCTCGTTTCACCGATTCTAGATTTAACCTTGGTTACGTTAACCAGACTGTTAAAAATATACTTGTACATAGATATATATTTTATGGAATGTTTGTACGAGTTCTTACATCATTTTACGCAGAAAAAAATCATGCTAATCATAAAGTTCTTTCTCCTAGGTGGAATCAAACCTTCGTTGACTGCATTGGCAATCAAAACCACTAGCAAATAAATCAAATATCCAGTCATTTAAACTTTTTACCTCAAGCATAGCAATCAAAGCACCAGCATATTCTTGAAAGTAGATTTGTAGATCATACAAACATTTGATCCGATCCGGGAATGAAACCCGGGACTGAGAACTGGAAAAAAATGCGTCGTAGCAAAAAAATTCAGCACTTCAGATGAGGCCGTCGAAGAATTTCAGAGGTTATTTTTTGACATCCCACAAAACACGTATTTTGAATATTTTGAAAGCTGGTTCACCAGAATGCATAAGTGCATTGAGATTGGAGGGGGATATTAAGAAAAGCTCTGAATAGACTTTTTTTATATAATAACAAATTTTCATTTAACTAACGATTTCCGGAACAGCCCACGCATATACATTGCAAGTTATTACCAGTTATATTATTATATTACAATAATCTATAATAATTAATATGAATGTATGTTTGTTTCACTTTTCTCCGAAAGTATTCATCAGATCATCATGAAACTTTGTACGCTTATTGTTGGAGGTATTAAAAGTAACGTAAAACACTTTTAATTGACTGCGAGCAAAGTCGCAGATAAAATAAAAGCTTGTAAATAAAAGAGGNATTTCGAATAGAATGAATTATTAGGGATTTCATAACAAATCTGAAACTAAACAATCTTGTCGTGGGTAGTTTCATGTTGGTTACTCAGTTAACCTTGTCGTGTATGTATTACTCAATAATTTATTCGTGTCCCGAACAAGGGTATCAATTCCAATATAACTGAAATATACTTTGCTATCGCGACACGTGTAACTAATAAATTACAATGACGACTTAGGTAGAAAACGTGAACTTCGGAAGGATCTCACCAGGCCGCTATAGTGTGGGTCACCATGCTGCATTGTTCTTTTTCGCATTGAGGATGGTGACCACCACTCTTGGATTCTGTTCATGCTTTCCATCAGGCAGGGCAGAGTCATTTTGGTAACTTATACATAAAAAGAAATCTTTGAGAACACACATTATTAAACAAAAGGTAGAAGAGCCATGCTAATTTCAGCAGGAATGGGCCAGTTCGGGGCAGTACTACACTCCTAATCCTGGAACACCAACCTAAACTAGCAGCATACGCGCTGACGTGTTTCTTTAATGAGTGCAAACTGGAAGCCCAATGATGCACAAGAATCTCAACAGCCGCTACACTTTGTCAGGATTATAAAGATATATTTATATACAAAACAAAGTGTTTATCAAACTAGATGTGTATACTTTCTGATTAAATTAATTAATTTTATAATGTAATTAGAATTTATAGGGAATAAAAACTAATTGTCAGACAGGTCCAAAGAATTTACGTACCCACGGTAGTTAAATATGTATGTTGATTGAAAATGTTGTAGAACGCAAAAGTTTGAAAGTTATTTAGAACATAAGTATTTCTGAATAATTCTGTTCTAAATAATTTATATAAATCGATTAAACTTGAATGAAACCAATAACAGAACTATACATTGTAGTATATTGTGTCTTATACACTGATAGGCAAATAAGAGTTAATTAGATTGCTGCCACGGGTTTTGCTCCAATAGTCTATTCGAGTAACACGTATGCGAACTTGTCTATCAAACCTGACATTACTGGGGTAGTCTAGTTAAACATCAAGATAAGAAAAACTTATTTCTTGTAATTACTTTCTTATTCGGATTTAATTATTAGAAATATAATTGAAATTTCAGTATTTTTTAAGTGAGATCAAGAACATGTGCCAAGTCCAAATGTTGTTTGATAACTGCTAGTTTGTTACATAACATTGCACGCGTCCTATGAAATCTATATTTTTTCAAAGATGACTAGGAATTGGAAAAACAAATGAATATGTTGTACATAACAAATGTCAACTGCAGTAGATTAACTAGCGAATTATAAAAATAGTATATTTCAAATTTATTTATGTAGTGTAATGCCGCAATGCTTAATGCATGATTAATGAAACATAACAACAGTGTTAAGCAGAGTTGTACGACTGAGTTAACGCAGTACAGAATACCAGCGCTGCAGTCCCTTAGACCACTGCAATATGCTGAAATAGGTGCCATTTCTGGATCTGCGCAGGGAAATATTGTATTTAACCATGTACTAATATTGAGAATGACTGAATAAATAATTTTATTTTCTTTCATTACGGTCCAAAAACTTTCTGTGCTATTTCTGCTCGATGGACTAACCAATCTATCTTAAACATAACTATTTATTTTATTTTATTATATCTTCGATCTCTCTACAGTCCTCATGGGTCATTTCGATAAGTAAATATAAATAATTCCATGCATATAAGAAAAACTTTCATTGGTATATTTAAACTACAAAAACCTTTAAAAGGCCATTACCTCTAATGTGTAATGTGTGGAAAAAAAAATATCTTTCAACCATGGTGTTCATTTTTTAAACCGTTTAATTTTTTTTATGGGTTGGATGAACTTATGATGTGTCACGAGCCTGGAAGTTATATTATAGAATACTGGTTTGTAGGTATTTTACCTAATATACACGGAAAACAAATGATTATGATATTTAAAATAGCGTCATGCCTGTTTAATAAAAAGTATTGCAATAGTGTAGTGAAAAAATATTTTGAAGCAATATTATTTAGCCAAGATAGAGTAGTGGAGCAATGTCTACAACTCTATCTTATTCTGCTAGGGATGTTCAAACTCATATGAAAAATAGACATCTATTAGTTTACTGGGAAATTTGCATACCAATATTAAAAAGTATTACTGAAACAACATATGACGCAAGCTATCGGTCCGAACATTAAAAAACGAAGAGCTATGCAAAAAATAAAGTAGGTTGATCAAAAATGTGTATATACTGCAAATTTTAACATTTTCCCTGAAAATGGACAGGTTCCATTTTATTTTCAGCTCTGTATGCGAGCTATAAATTAGGACAGACAATCACATTGTCCCGTGAAATGAGTTTGGCGTGAAATAATAAAAACAAAGAATGTTTTATGTATAAGAAGTGAAAACTTTTACAAAAATTTAGGGCGAGATTAAGGTCGCTTCAGGTTTCATTTCACCTGAAGTTTGCTGAAATAAAAAGCAGTATTATTTGATTTCTAAATATGTATGACCTGGGAGTAATTTTTGGAAAATAAATCACTTTTTTTGTTATAATAAATAGTATAATATCAATACTAGTAGTATAAAGCTTGTTAAACGTAATAATTTCAATCGTTTCATTCATCCTAGGTACATTGAACTACCTCGGTGGCTCAGCGGTATCGTATACGACTGCTGAATTGAGAGCTCGGGCTCCTTTCTTAGGTCGAATCAAATATTTGTATGATCTACAAATATTGATTTCAGTGTTTGCTTGCTTGCTTATATATGATATTGAATTGACAAAGAAAGTATCTAAGTATTCCATCAGCCAATCCAGAAGCCATAATATAAGCTATGGTTGGTTTAAATCTAGATGGTGTTGTTTGTCAAACGTCCGAAATATTTTTATATTTTCCAGAAACACTGTTTATATTTTAGATAACCAATTTATCGAGGAAGATTATAGACTATCATTAACACTACGCCCCGATTAACTGGAGCCGCGCATCAATGAAAATGTTCCAAAAACGAGGTAAATTCACTTCTTTTATTCCTCAAGGATTGCAAAAGCAGCTACTGGTTCAAATGCAATGTAAGTACATCTTTTTTATAATGTCATGGTAAGATCAGTACCCAAATATTATCAGTAGATATTTCAAGACTAATTGTTTGTTACTAGTTATAGAGAATTTCTATTATCAGTGACAAACGATTTATCCCATCAAACCAAAGAATAAATATATTAGTAAAGCTAGTATTTATTATGCCTTCCAATTTCAAAGCCAAAATATCTTGAAGTAAATTGAACGAGAATATTTGATGGTTCTCACTTTACCTATTTAGGTGAAGTGATTACTTTCTTGTATTATGATTTCTTTTCGCTACTTTATAGTTTGTTGTAAAGAATCAATCAATCAAGCTTTATTTCTCAAGTGTATTACAAATGGTTTCGAGTCTCATTGAATATTTATAGGCCTCTTTTAAACTACACTCTCTATTACATAATGTTTTTAATTTTTTCTTGTCCATAATGTAACATTTTTAGTATCCACAAATAAGCTAATCGTTTTGTTTAGGGGTAGATTAGAGGGATAAATAATAATTTTAAGTATCCATGAATAGTGTGCCAGTGTAATGGTTAATCATCATAAATTAACTAAGCCGAAAGACATCTACATACCATACATAGGTTGCCCCTGAACGGACAGACGTATCACCTGATGATGAGCGATTACCGCCACGCATAGACATCCGCAACACCAGAGGCATTATAAGTACGTTGCTGGTCATTTAAGAAGGAGTATGCTCTTTTTGGGGTTCCGTACCTCGAAAGGAAAAAAGACGGAACACTTGTAGGATCATTAGATCGTTCTGTTGTCCGTCTGTCTGTCTATCAAACATTTTTGGATCTCACAACGGAATCAAAACTTGCAGGGTACTTCCCGTGAACTCAGAATCTGGAAATTTGGTATTTAGCAACGTCATATAGCATACATAAAGGAAAAATTGCGAAAAGCATATTTTTTGACGTTACATTATATTTTATAATAAGCTGATCATGCTGCAAATTTACGACACTTGTAAGGGAATCAAAACCTACAGCGTACTTCCCGTGAACTCAGAATCTTGAAATTTGGTATGAAACAAGTCAGAATCTTGAAATCTTATAGCATAGATAAAGGAAAAAATACAATTATAAATACAGATAACAGTTTTACGTACATTATTTAATATAACCACAAGTTTGTATGGAATCCTCGGTGCACGAGTTTGACTCGTACTTGGCCGATTTTTTTAAGGTTTGAAGGTTGTATTGGTCCGGGAATGCCGTAGGCGACACTTGATTCCATAGTTTGTTGTGCGAGGCAGGCAAAAAGTTTCTAGAAAAGCGCACACTACCAACCATCTAAATGATGGGTATGTATTTACAAAAAAAAGTATATCTGTATTTATATCAATTGTCTAGTACCCATCATATTTCCAAAATAAATATTAATTATATTTATTTAATTGTAAGTAATATTATATTTATAATAGCATAGCATTTTTGTAAAATGCTGACACATCAACACCTTTCATCTTGAAATGTAAAAGCTAATAGCAGTTCTTAAATTACTTAATTAAATCGAAAAACACCAAGGGCAATATAACTTTAAACAAATACTGGTATCCGACACCTAAGCTATGTTTTCCATTAGCGTAATTAAACACTACCAATCAAAACTATACTAGTATTTCGAATTGAGTAAACTGAAAATGACATTTATTTTCAAGAACAAAGAATTCATATTTGAAGATGATTAACTTCTTCAAAGACATTGAAAGACTTTTGAGACACAATTTCCAAATGAAACAACATAAAGCTTATATTTACTCGCATACCATATCATTCCAAATTTCGTAAACAAATTCCGTAACGTGCATCATTATCTGGGCTATAACATAAAAGTGTTTTGAACTAGAACCTAGGCTATTTATTTTTAAGAGTGTGAAGAGATATATAAAACGGACTATAAACTGCTAATCTTTGTCTGTATTGCAACTATAAGTCAATAGTTATAAGCGTACTTTCGCTCTCTGAGTCAACCTCACTGACTTGACCAAACTGCCCTTTTCATCAACTGTAAAAAAAAAAAAAATTCTTTTAATTTGTGAGATACTGAAATTGGGTGAGCGAGAATCAACTAGGTTCATATCGCTTCGTGAACACCCAACTTCCCGTATCGCAACATAAAATATTGGACATAACTGAAGAAAGGACCCTCATGAGCAAATATTTTCACGATTTTGTTAGGGTCTGACCTTAAAGAACCATTTTTATACGGTTTCTATGTCGTAAAGTCTTGATCAAATCTTACTTATGATGAGAATCGATATAAATAGTGTGACAATTTTTGGACAAAAAACAGTAAAAGTAAAAATATCATATCAAAGATTGAACGTAAACTGTTTAAAATATAAAATTACGTTTTTATTAATTAAGCTATTTTTCTGACTAGTTTCACCTACAGATAGATGTCTTCATCAGAGGTTTCATTACTGTCTGCTTAGAAAATAATATTATTTTTATATACAGCAAATGGTCTGATTTTATTCTGCCTGATGAAAAGTATGCGTAGGGTAAACCAAGATAGTGAACACCATCTTCAATGTATGCAGACAATGCCAAAATGCAGCATTGTGACCCACATTATGACAGCTTATTAAAAAAATATGTCTGCTTCTGTATAGCTCTTAAATTAAACAGTTATCCCTGACTCCATGTAGATTCTATTTAATTTCCATATTCTTTATTGAGTAAACTCAATGTAGCGTCATAAAACCATCGGATGAAACATCAGAAAACTTAATCGCACATGTTTGCTAACATATTTAAAAAAAGCAACACGTTTATATCATCTAATCAATATATTTTTTTAACCTTTGTCTGACTCACCTACGGTGTAGTGTATGTTATGAACGAATTTATTAAGGAAACCCGATAAATCAAGCCAATGCGAAATGTAGAGGAAACTAGAAGTTTTAACAACTTGTATTGAATTCGCTGGTACCGATTTCTCAATGTAAACGATCCAGGTTATCGTTCGATCGTCGAAGAAGAAGAAAGTTACTAGTGCTATTTTCAATATCATAGTCAAGCAATAGTATCACTATCTATACAGGCATGTTAAACAGATGAAAAATAAAATTTATCAATTAGATCTACCAAGTTTTTATAATTTTCACAATATAATGAATCTTTACTGGTTTGAAATGTAAAATTAAATTTATTTCTATATACATTAATTATCTCCTCAAAACGAAATGGAGATGGAATCACATTTTTTATTACTATATTACTCATACATAAGTATGCTTTTATTATTAGCATTTTTTTTCAAATGCTGAAAGTTAAGTGGATTTTTTTTGTGTATTAATGATGTTGCAAAGTTGATATGTTCTTCAGAATAATTGATAATTTTGTAGGCTGACATTTAAATTACAAAATTCAAAGTAAAAAGGCTTACAAGCTCAATTTCTTTTAGAAATAAAATATTAATATATAATGAAAAATCTATTTTACCTAACCTAAACAAAAATACAGAGCACACGAATATATCGTTAACAGATCGAAGGGAGTCGATCAGACTGACTTGTTCATAGCGCCGATCAACTTTCGAACTTAATGTTGCTGTCGTTAAACTGCAAAAGGCGGATATTTTTGTTTAATTTATTTTAATAAAGTGTCATTTAATATATTTAGAATATAATATACAAGCTGTTGCTCGCAGCTCCGCCCACGTGTTTATCGATTGTCGCAGTAAAAAGTAGTCTATATCCTTCCTCAAGAATCAAAGTATCTCTATACCAAATTTCATTAAAATCAGTCCAGCGGTTTCGCCGTGAAGGCGGAACAGACAGAGTTACTTACGAATTCATAACATGAGTATTGTTTTATTAAAAATGTCCAACTATAGTTACAATATATATTCATCTAGAATTTTTCTTTAGTCTCGACACATCCAGACTTTCAATGGGTGTTGAAGGCTCAGGTTTCAAGGTGTACCATGGAAATAAGTTTTATACTGTATAATACATTGCTGTACCATTTGCTATCATAAAAGGGAAACTAACCAGCAATGGTTAAATCAAGCTGTATTACAACGAACACCTCATTCAAAAGGAGATAAAAAAAATAAAAATGTATTCAAAGATAACAGAAATAATATTTACTATTTCTGGCACCTTCGTTAGAGTGGTAATTTCTTCGTATTTATAACTGTAAAAATGATGAACTGTCATACTTTTTTGGGTCAATATAGCCCATAACAATAAAAAATAATGTGGATTTCTATTTAAAAAAAAAATTCATTAGATCTAGAGATAACTTGTACAGCCTAAAAGCTGACATAATATACCTTTTTATATTACGAGTAAAGATAAATATAATAAATAAAAATTATTTCGTTTTCAATGTACAAAATTTGGTGTGTTTCTTAATCGTAGTAGTTTCCTAACTTACTTGAAATAAGCAAAATGTTAATTTAATTAATTATACTATTAGAACTAAGTATGCATTACAGCTCTATATTAAATTAAAATTCTTAAACTAATTGTTAAGTAAAGTCTATATTTGAAATTTGTGATCTGCCTGATTCAGATAAAATAGAACAAAGAAACATGAAAATTTACTTTTTCTTTTACCTGGTTACAACCTGAGCTATTTTGTACAAAGATCGCTTTCTTAAAAGTGGAGTAAATTAAATTTTCCATCTTTGCAAGTCATACGACGAGTTCAAGCCTGAATAGTATTCTGGAAACTTTTGAAACCGGTAGATTAACGTTCTCTGCAATTTGCAGTCGATTCTATTTGTAGAATATTTCTGAATTGTAATACCTTTCATAGAGTGATTTTTCTCTTATTTTTGAGTTGTATATTTTCATTTGCTTCCATTAAATTCTTAGAAATTTCTAGTAAATATATAGCTGCCTTTCATAAACGAGATTCTAGAGTTCAGAGTTCAGAAAAGGACTATAATTTTGCATTACTCGTCCAAGAACCGTGCTGATACCATGGCCTCAGGAAAACCGGTGTGAAATACCGCTTGCGCTATGTTTCACTGAATAAGTGAGGATATCGGAGGCCCATAAAACCAACCCCTTCTCCCATCCCCCGAAGGCCGGCAACGCACTTGTGACACCTCTGGTAATGCGGGTGTCCATGAGCCGTGGTAATTACTTTCTAACAGGCGATACGTCTGCTGGTATGTTGCCAGATGTCACCAATATTTGAATGAGTCGGTGAGTGTATGTCACTTAGACTCTTTTAGAAGTAGGAGTAATGATGGAAATGGAGTATGTTTTCAATAGCTGTATGAGATTTATTTTTATAGTTAAGACGCATTTGACACCTTTATAAAATCAGATGAAAAATATATTTCATAAGGAGTTCCAGGCGTTGAAAAACTTTCTTAAAAAAATGTATCTGAACATTAAGTATCCAGAAGTCAATATTATCACATTTTAGAAATATAAAGACTGATTGGATACGACATGTGGTGTACAGAAGCCGATCGAGTTTCGACCTGAAACACACTGTTTACACAATTGAAGATTGTGAAATTTATGTGCATCTGATGCAGTGTAAGCCGTTAGGTTTAAAATATCCATAAGTAGAGTCTGGATTGCAATAATAATTACTAGAATGTTTTTAGGAACTAATATTTTTTTTGTAAATACATCCAAATTATACATAGAAAATAACCAAACACCGAAACAAATATTTCCAAACATTTGGTCCAGCTCGGGAAGCGAACACTTGAAGCCTCCTCAACTACAGCAGTCGCATACGCAAAGAGATAGTTAATAATATATATAAAAAAATTCAAAACGTGAAGTAGAGCAAATTAACTGTTAACCAAATTTATCATTAAATTAAATTGTTAATGTTTATTCTACAAACAATGTGTATAACTTTGTTCCTATTAAAAACTATCAGAAATCAAAATCCTACCTATTTGCATTTTTATTTATAAGATCTAGAATAGCTGGGAATATATTTGTAATACACCAGCATTCGAGCTTAAGCTTTCAACCGTTGCTTGGAGTCAGCATTCAATATAACAAGACAATAGAATGCTTTGCGTCGTTTATTCGATTCGATTTAGGGAGTTCTTTTTGTAAGTGTCTGTTACATTTTGAAATATTTATATTTACCTGATGACAAATTACCTTTTCTAAAATGACAGGTATTATTTGCCTTTCTATTGTGCATAGAGCCAGTCTTTTTAGAAATCAAAGAAAAAGATAGATGGATAAATATATAAACCGTTACTTTGGTTCATTTTCTAAAAATGAATCCTAGCTAGCTAGATCAACCAAAAAAGAAAAAAGAAAATCACTTAACTTATACAGCATTTGAAAAAAAAAACATGTATCCTAGAGATGTATATAAATATATATATACATATATATATCCCCCAGTCAAGTCATCTCTACCAGGTTTCGGGGACAAGATTGAAATTTAGTTCGTTTGCTCTATGTTACAAATAAACAAGATTATTCTTGTTTTTGTTAATAAATATTAGAAGATATATATATACATTTATCAACAATCTGGTACCCAAAGTACAGGCTCTACCTCGTTTTTGGATCTAACGATCATATGGTTCTTTTTTTGTATTCTCTTCTCGGGGTGCCTCTTCAATCCTGAAGGTTGGCCGTCAGCTTCCTTGTCATTGGCCAGGCGGAACAGTTTCTCAACGGAGGTGACACCGGTCCACTACCGGATATTACGTAGCCACGATTTTTTCCTTCTTCCAGCGCGTCTCTTCCCTTCCACCTTGCCCATCATTATCAGTTGAAGCAGCATTTATCTTTCGTGCCTAAGCACATGGCGGAGATATTCAATTTTGCGCTTTTTGATGTTTTGCGTTAGTATTTTAGGCATGTGAACGCGCTGGAGCATAGTATCGTTTCTGATTTTTTGTTTCTAACTGATGCGAAGCATGCGATGGTAACACCACATTTCTTTTATTGGGTGATTTTTATTCTTGAACTCTCCGAAACCGTTTTTTCTGAATTTAATGACTCTATATCCCTTTCTGCATTCCTTATTGGTTAGTTTAAGTACCAAAGAAACCAATAAGTAAAGTTTTTTTTTAATATACCCAGTTGGACTTCTTGCGTTTTTACTTCTTTAATAAAATTACATGACCTAAATTTGTTCATTTGCTAAATTAACGTCTACGCTCTCTGTCTATTCGGGTTTTTATAAGAAGATAGAGTAAAAAATATTTAGTTTAAACATAAACTTCAATTGTCTAAGAAGGATTTAGGGTCAAAGAAGAAAGTCGTCAGGCGTGAAAATGTCTTCAATTAAGGAATCTTTAGAAACAGTTTACTTTTTGTTAGAAAATTCAAAAGAGTATTTTGAACTTTTACAGGAAATTTTAAAGAACTCGAGTAAAAGGCTCGGAAACATTTTAAACGTTATTTGTATAGGTTTTTATGTACTAGACATTTATTTTGATGTATTGTAGTTGCAATGTAAGTTTTAAAAATGTCTGTTTTTTAAGGGCACCATAGTGTAATATGATGCAATTTATTATCTGTATTTGAACCTGTGGTTCATTTTTTGTATACTGGCCGTCTATTTGTGTTAAACAAGGTTATAAATAATAACAATAATATTTCGGACATTAAACACATAATAAAATTTATACAAATGATACCATTTGTCTTTTTAACACAATTACTCTTTTTTTTAATGAGCGTATGGCCCTGCCAAAATCACTCTATTCTGCCTGAAAACCTCTGATGAAAAGCATAAGCCGAAACCAAGAGGGGTGGTCACCATACTCATTGCGAATGTAAACAATGCAACATGGCGACCCACACCATGGTGGCTCAATGATGCAGAAGCATCACTAATGCTTCTACATCATTGGACCTCCGTTCTTGCGCTTACCAACGAAATACGACAGCCTGAACTCTGTTATTTTACCTTGATTTTCTGTGCGGCGAGGGTAATACCGCAACTGTAGATCAGGCCCGTTCGTACTGAAATCAGCGTGGCTCTACTATCCGCTATAGTTATAGTATTGTTTTTAGAAATACATACATACTATATTAGACATACAAATATCATCTTTTGTATAAATTTTTAAAAGAAAAATATCTTATCGTACTATATTCAATCAAATAAACAATTTTAAAACAGAACCAACTAAACTGCCATTTTGTAATACCGAAATTCTAAAAACAAAGGGCAACATAGATTAAACTCGAGTCTTGATTTATCCTAATTCCTGATGTCCGTTTTAGTAGAAAGTTCATCACAGATTGACATGGGTTCTACTACAGCTGTCAAGATTAAGAGCAATCTGGTGCTTGCGATGTTATCTAAAGTAGCGATTGTTGTATATATATTTGTGCTGCTTCTAATTTTGTGCTAGGATTCGGGAAAATAATTTTTAAACATTAAATACCTATGACTCAATGAGGACTCTAGAACCACATTAACATGCCACTACACCGAAGATCTGCCAGAAATCAGTACGGACGAAATCGAGATGGCTCTTGGGCAGCTGAAAAATGGAAAAGCCCCCGGAAAGGACGGCGTTACAACAGAATTGTTAAAGACTGGTCGTAAACCCGTACTGAGGGAGCTCTAAAAGCTTTTTAACGCTGTCATACTCGAAGGGAGAACTCCAGAGGCGTGGAGTAGAAGTGTGTTTATCTTGTTCTTTAAAAAGATTGACAAGACCAGGTTGCAGAACTATCAACCCATTTTCCTTCTAAGTCACGTCTGCAAGCTGTTCTCAAGAGTCATCACGAACCGTCTTGCACGGAGCCTCGACGAATACCAGCCACCGGAGCAAGCTGGATTTCAGAATGGATATGGCACCATAGACCAAATCCACACAATGCGACAGATTATACAGAAGACAGAAGAGTATAATCAACCCCTGTGTCTAGCATTCGTGAACTATGAGAGGGCCTTCGACTCGATCGAGATCTGGTCTGTTCTTAGTCCCTGCAGCGTTGCGAAGTGGACTGGCAATACATCCAAGTGCTAAGATATCTCTACGAAGCCGCCACCATGTCCGTCTAAATACAGGATCAGCAAACAAGGCCCATACCATTACATCGAGGAGTGAGACAAGGGGATGTTATTTCCACGAAATTGTTCACAAATGCAATGGAGAATTTCTTGAAGACGCTACACTGGAAAGGGTGTGGCATAAATATCAATGGTGAATAAATCTCTCACTTGCGATTTGCGGACGACATCGTTATCATGGCAGAGATGCTGCAGGACCTACAACGGATGCAGAACAAACTACCTGTTTTTTCTGTGCGCATAGGCCTGAGGATGCACTTGGATAAAACGAAGTTCATGTACAATGCACATGTACTACCGGAACTGATCGCTGTACACGGTGCCGTTCTCGAATTTATTCAAAAACATGTGTACCTCGAGCTGGCATTTCAGTTAGGTAGAAACAACTTCGAGGACGAGGTGAACAAGAGAATTCAGCTGGGTTGGGCGCCGTTGTGGAAACTTCATCGAGTCTTTTCATCATCTATCCCAAAGTGCTTAAAGATGGAAGTCTTTGATCAGTGCGTCCTACCCGTAATGACTTACGGAGCCGAAACGTGGACACTTACGGCACGACTAGTCCACAAGTTCAATGTCGCTCAGCGTGCTATGGAGAGGGCTATGCTCGGCGTTTCTCTGAGGGAACGCATCAGGAATGAGGTGATCCGGCAGAGAACCAAGATCATTGACATAGCCCAAAGGATTAGTAAACTGAAGTGGCAATGGGCTGGCTATATTAGCCACAGAACTGATTACCGTTGAGGTAAATGAGTTAATGCAAAACGGCTGACAGGAACTGGATGCGAGAAGCCGAAAATCGAACCAAGTGGCGTGAAATTGGAGAGGCTTATGTTACGCAGTGGATTGCGATAGGCTGATGATGATGATTATGATGAAATGCCAATGACTACTACTTTTAAACAACTTAATAGTAAGCCCATCTTTACCTTAATAATAAAAATTAAAATAAATGAGATATTTAATCTTTTAAATATAATACTCTTGTCACGTCACTGCTTATGATGAAGTCCAAAGCCATCTAATCGATTTTCGTTTCTTTTTTTGGTTGTGTGTGTTTTGCTGGGGTGCCTCAAATAGGTTTTTATTGCCAGTATCTAATAGATTCATATAATAGATTTATCATCATTAGGCAGAGTAAAGTAACTGTGTACCACACACACATTCCCGTGGGAGAGCCGTGCTTCGGGAGTATTACCAGTTTTTTTATGAGGCCGTGGCTAATAAACGGGTGTCAAATAGCGCCTGCCCTGTGTATAGTTTGAGAATACCAGAAGACCATCCCCTTCCCATCCTTTAAAGGCCGGCAACGCACATATAACGCCTCTGATGTTGCGGGTGTTCATTGGGGGCGGTAATCAATACAAGAACGAAAAAAATATTTATTTTTGTAATCGGTAATCCACAAATTATTACCTATTTAGCTTAACATGCGTTAGGTATTTCAAAGGTGAGCGAGTTTGAATGAACAAACAATGAAATATATGAAAGTCGTCCGTCATATTTTATCTGTAAAATTGACATAAAATACATGTGAAGCGTTTTATTATTGACTGATTACTGAATTAAAAAACTTAGTAAAAAAGTACCTTAAACAATAAATGTCAATTTTCTTCACGAGTTTTTTTCGAAAATCTTTTTAACGTCACTCAATGGGTATTTTTAAAATTTCTATTATGCGATGAGCTTAAGTGCGACGATCGAACCGATTGACATGACGCTGCTATGAATTTTGTAAAGCTGCATCAGTAAGCTATTTATGTTGCTATCTTTTTATAATAGTTTTTTTTTTTTTTTTATATTTAAGCTGCCAAAATGACTCTGCCCTGCCTGATGGAAAGCATGAGCAGAATCCAAGAGTGGTGGTCACCATCCTCAATGCGAAAAAGAACAATGCAGCATGGTGACCCACACTATGGCGGCCTCGTGAGATGCTTTTTCACGCCCCGCTTAAAGGACCCGGGATCATAGTGGGAAGGAAACACGTGCGCTGGTAGTGAGTTCCAGGTTTTGACCGCTCGGCACAGGAAGGAATTACCGAAGCGATGAGTTTGTTCCCTTACTAAGTAGTTATAAGCATTGTGACTCATTATTAGAATAGTATACCTCCAATGCTATGTAAAATAGATTGTAGTTACTGATTTTCTGTTGTTGTACAGCTTCGCTTCGAAATTAATAATATTTGAAGCTAGTGTTGATCAGAAGTATAGAGGATTTAAAAAAGACACTTTTTGAAAAATAATTAAATTTCCTGGTAACAAACAATCTTATAATATTTTTTAGCTTATAAACAGTTTCTATACACTTTTATTTATTGATTTCTCAATACAATCAAATCATACTTTCTATGTAATGTATAATATGTAGCTACAAAAACAATATAGTATGTATTATTCACAGTTAAAAAATTCAATTGAGGATTAAAAGAGAATAAAGAATTACACTGAGCACAATTTAATTACCACAAACCAAATCTGTTATACGCTGATGTACAAATAAAGTTCTACCTTACTGACCTGCTGAAATTCGTATCCCCATATTATTTTTCCTCATGTCATGAATCACGAATTTCAGACCAAGAAAATATTACACTTCTGATTTATTTCCTTTTAATTTTTGTCTATTGCAAAATTATTGCATGAAATGAGAATTGTTCAATTTGGTGCATTAAATCGTAAGCTAAGCGGGTACATGCCTTTCTCTGATTCATTTATTTTTAATATTACAGATAATGACTTTTGTCTTCATATATTTACTTTTAAAAAGCAAGAAAATCACATGAAAATATGATATAAACAATAATTTATCGACACTAAATAAATATGGTTACCCATGTATTGTATTCTTTATCACTGATGACGATCATGAAAATAAAAACCAAAGCTTAGGTTCAGAACTTACTCACAATAAATATACCATGAATCTTTGAAAAGGAGTGGAATATAGTTTAAAATGGTTATTTCTTTTTGCATATTCCGTTGGCATACCCACACGGGTACAACTTAAGATTAACTCGAGCGTTTCATGGACTTCTTTAGCTTATATTGCTAAGCCTTATATTGCCGGACCAAGTTGAATAAACAGATTAAAAGTGCAGAAACCTACAAAGTACGTATTACATTTTTAATCATATTTTTAAAATAACATAACGTTGAGAATGTAACTGTCGTAGAATTTTCGGAATATAATAATTGAAGAAAGGCACTGTCACAGCTCGAGTTAGATGGAATAAAATTGACCAAGTGCAAGTCGGATTCGCGCAGAAAGGGTTACGTACCATTATGTAATATTCGAGGCGCTCATAGCCCAGTTGCACTCGGTGATTAGAAACAATCATCGAGGGTAAGCAACGATGGCGCGGTCAGTACCTGGATGGGTGACCGCTGGTGGCATGTTACCATGAGCGTCTCCGTGATTCGGAGGTCACGTTAAGCAGTCGGTCCCGGTTGTTGTCATACGATAACAGTCGTGAAGCTTAGTTGGAGGCCTTCGGGCGGCTTAAAAACATCCAACGGCAAGATTTACGCAGCCACAACGTATTCTTGCCAGTCCCCAACCCGCACTTGGCCAGCGTGGGGACGTATGGCCTTAACCCTCTCCTGAGAGGAGACCCGAGCCCAGCAGTGGGACATTNTCCATGGGCGGCAGTAATCGCTTACCATCAGGTGATGTGCTCGTTTGCCTCCCATTTCATAAAAAAAAATCTCACGTCACAGTGTTCCATGGTGTATAAACAAATATGGTGTTTATTTATATGTTAATGTATATTTGTATATAAAATATTTATTGTTTATATATATTAGGGTGTACCTGGTTCCCCGGCTCCTAGTAACCGCGATGGCGTGCGGTTTTAGTCGGTTCGAGTTTGAAATGTGCCCAGGACCAGGAGGTGGTATCCGAGGGGATTTACGCAAGGAAAAAAAAGAAAAAAAAGGTTAACTGGAAGAGAATGCCCAGGGCATAAAGTTTTTAAATAAATAAGTAACTTCGTTAAAGTATTTGGCTTGTATCTAATGTTATTTTAGTTTGTTCATTGAAACAAAGTTATTGGCAACAAAGTTTTGGTGCAGCCTGATGTCTACACCTGCCGCTCAGTCGGTATTCAGTCACACTTTGATTTGATTAATTATTGAATTTCCTTTTCTTCAACTCTTATTTCAATTCACTCTAAAGTCTTAAAGCAATGTAATGTCTGAGTATTTGATAGATGGCATTTACGTTCTTTACAGGGGCATTTGATTTTAAACATGTAAGTATGTTACTAAATACCATCATAACAACTGCACGGGATCCGATAAAATTTGATACAAAGAAATATTATTATTTTATATAGTTTGGAAAAGACATATATTCTAGATTAATATTTCTAGAAGTCACGTCTTAGTACACAGATGCAAAAAAGCAATTTATTTAATGACTTAAAACTAGTTACTGTCATTTTATAAAGTTTGATATTCGTAGCAACTTGTACTGGATCTTTTTGAAAATTCTGTTTAAAATTTTATTTTAATGCCCATTTAAGCGTACTCCACTGTATTTTAATAAGTGGATGATGCTTATTATAAATTCTATTGTAAGAATTATAAATTAAGTACAAACAACCAAATAAAGTATTGAATAGATGGAGGCTTATATTTCGTTATGTATTCCAAACCATACACGGACAACATAAACTATACTGGTCAGTTAGTATAATAGTGTCCGACAAGGTAATGCCTAGTAAACAATAATTACTAACCTCAGCTGAAAAATAAAACAATCAAACTGTTCCAGTGGTCTAATAAATTACAACCTTAACTACACGTTCTAGTACTCGAAACAGTAATAAAATATACTAACACAGCCTATCAGGTGATATTCTCTCCAGCCAACAAAAAAATTCAAATAGTACTTAATACTATTCTCAGTCGAATCACGAACATTGAAGTTGACACTTTCCAGTACCGAAATAAGTGCTAAATGGAGTAAATTTTCTCTAACGATATTTATATCTGCTACTAAAATTTGATTTGCCTTGATAAGCTTGTTCGGAACAACGATAATGACGATAGTATTGGACAAGTAATGGTTGATAAACATGGCAAAGAAATGGATGTTACGTTATCGCTCGCGTCTACGAAATTCGAGGAAGTAGTTTTGTTTGTATCTATATTGGAGCCAAATTGGATACGGGATCTTTATAAACTATTATCGTGTTACTACAAAAAAATATTAAACCTATTTAATTGTATATTTGCATTATTTTCTGGTGATTTTATTACCAAAACGATGGAAGATAAAAAACTATGTATAACTGTTGTTTATCATAAAACAACAAATAATAATGGCAAACTTAAAAATATCTTGTAACTTTGCAGACAGTTTTATGTTTTTATGCTTTTAACTATTCAGATCTGAAACTTATTTACGACAAGCGCGTTCAATGCTTTTCCATTTATAATGTATTGTACGCTCTATGAAAATCTGAACGACCATTTAATACATTGGCTATCCGAAAAGAGCTCTCATAAAACCAATCACAACAAGCATTTAACTGATATAAATGCAATAATTTAATATAATCCATTAACTATTAGTAGGCACTTATTAAATATTGGTACCTTAAAAAATTCTGAGACTAAATTAATCTTATACTCAACACAGTACAAGTTCTAATAGAAATTGACATGAAACCATAATAGCTGAGAACTTCGACAAGAGCATTCCTCAAATCCAGTATCATGGAAAGATAGAAGGGCAATTATGTGGCTTTATTTCACTGGGCAAATAATATACTTTTATTTTGGAGTCTCAATTTACTTAACATTATGTCCGAGTACCTCTTCTTGGAATACTTGCACAAAGAGGATTCGAAATCTTATTTACATATAAAAAGAAATACAATAACTAGATTTTATACGAAAATATTTTATTTTTCTCTGGAACGTATTTACACAATTTAGTTCTAAATGCCTCGTTGGTCTACAAATAATGTATGCGACTGCAGATCAAGATATCTCTGGTTCGAATCCATCGTAGGACCAAAAGTGGTAGCGAGGTTTTTGATTATTGGAATTATTATAGGTTCGGAAATCACGTAAATCCTACACCTGATCTCTCCTCGGTCGTGTCGGACAATCGGTTCATTGGAATAATCTAATGTCCATCCAAACACACAGAACATCAAAGTTATTTCCATAGTTTCTGGAGATATACGTACAAGTTTATTTCATTGAAATTGATAAACATGTCCTAAAGAAACTGGATGGCCAATATTGGAAAACTTCGTCATACACACGAGTTGAGTCATGATTAAATTACTTAATAAAGAGAATCGTACACTTTAGTTACAATAAAATCACTGTACATGGCACAAATATGTAAGATTTTGAAGTAGAAAGGGGTTCAAGGATTAAATAAGATGACTCGGGGATAGCGTCGAACACTCTAAGGTTTAATCTCATTTGGAAATGGAACAGATTTCATCAGTCTACAGCTATCGACTGCTCATTGAAGGTTCCCCAAGAAGCACTTAGTATCTTTCTTTGAACAGTCCGTATACATCCGCAGCCAGCCACTTTCATCAAGCCTTCATTATGTCTTACCGTATGGCGATGTTCATTTTATTAATAATTGTAATATCACGACAATTTTACTATTTACCTACTTTATAAAAAGAGTGTTTTTTATTTGTCGGCATCTATTGTGTTTCCATCGAATTGCTGACTTTGTAAATACCTAGTGTTTTAAAATCTTTGTGCACTTCTATTTTCATAGGTACAAAATATTTGATAAACGTTTGGATTTTAGCTAGTTATTTTCAGCTATGTAGTTATATTTATATTCTAGTCTCACATTTCAATATTCGATATGAATACTGAATGTGCAAAAAGCTTTTAGTTCGACATGTAACATCAAATTTGGTTAGAGTAAAGTGATAAATACTTCAACATGAAATCATACTTAATATTAAAACTATACAAAACTAAGATCTTATTTTCTACTTGAGCAAAAGCCAGTTTTGTCAGTTTCTACATTTTCATTCAAATTATGCTACCGCAAACTTTTTTCTGAATAAAAAGAGCTTGAATTATTTTTCCTAACATTGATATCTGGCAGTGAACGTCCCGCGGAAGTAGATCTGCCCATCCCCGAGATTAACTCGACAAAACTTATTTGGACTAAAAATAATGATGACTTACTAACAATCTGTTAATGTATATAAAAATAGTTGTATTTTATTTCAATCAACAACCCATATTGCCCCGCTGCTGGGCTCGGGTCTCCTCTCAGGAGAGGGTTAAGGCCATACGTCCCCACGCTGGCCAAGTGCGGGTTGGGGACTGGCAAGAATACGTTGTGGCTACGTAAATCTTGCCGTTGCATGTTTTTTAAGCCGTCCGACAGCCTCCAACTAAGCTTCACGACTGTTATCGTATGATAACAACCGGGACCGACTGCTTAACGTGACCTCCAAAGCACGGAGACGCTCATGGTAACATGCCACCAGCGGTCACCCATCTAGGTACTAACCGCGCCGTCATTGCTTGCCCTTGCTGATTGTTTCTAATCACCGAGTGCAACTGGGCTATGAGCATCTCGCGTATTTTATTTATTTATAGGAAAAGCCAATAATTTATTTATTAGGTACACTTCAATGCAATCTATATCATGTTAAACAGTGATAAACTCCATATTTCTCTCTTATTTTTCGCCCTATAGTTATGTATTTAAGTAAGAAAAATAAAAAAAAGTTTTCGGAAAAGGAATATTAATTATTAAAAAATATTCGAGTTTTATTCTCAATACAAGTAATCCAAATACAAAGAAACTGCTTGGCAGCCCAACAGAACTTCAATCAAAAATTTATTTCCCGGTAAAACCTACGTTTTATGTGAATATACAAAAATATACTTATTTTACAAGACCCATGCGTATTTCAAGTGCGAAATTTCAAAAAACTTTGAAAGTTTTATCGCATAATATTTTTTCATAAATGTGTTTTGTCATTTTCAAAACTATGTGCAAAGAAGATATCACCTAAATAGTCTTCAGATCTGTATGCTTAAAAATTAAGTATATACTTGATTTCAAAGTAGACTAGGAAGATGACGATATACAAATGAATATCATCATCTTCCTAGCCTTTATTATTCCCAAGTTTTGGGGTCGGCTACTAGATCAAACGGTTTTACCTGAATATCAATTCACACGGAGTGACTGGCATCGGACCTCCGCAACCCTGAGGGTGAACTGAATTCGAAGGATAAATTAGTTGTCAGTATATTTGAGGGCACTGACTTTCCAATAACGATTGCCATAGATATTCATAACTACCAAAGTACAAATGTATATCAGCATAGTAATAAAACTCATGCCGTTCACTTATGGAGTGCATTCGGCTTAACTAGAAATTTCAGATAAGTCTGTGGATCTAGAAGTAATTGAAAAACCATTAAATTGATGGAAAAATTGGAAAATAGTTACGATGCTAAATTTTATTTCATTCATCAAGTATGTGAAATAACATATTCTTAACTCGTCTATCAGTCAGTTATGCTTTATATAATCATTAATCATATTGCTAAAAATTGCTGGGTTGGAAAATCCCCTTGGATTTCCGGCTGCTCAGGGTCTGAAAAGTCAAATGTGAACCTGTGGTGATTCCACTAAAAACTAGCCTAATTTTCGGTCTCAGGTGCCCTGCTCTGAGGAGGACCCGGTACATGTTATTACATGTACCCAAAGATATACTTATGCTACATACTACCTACATAATACCTACGTCTATTACCTATATCTTGTACCTGCCGGGTCATTTATATTTAAATTATTTAATAGTTTAAGCTGCTGCTCCTGTACTGCTTTTGTTATTAAATTTAATTTAACAAACTTTATTTTACCGTTAAATTAAATACCATGAGCCACGCTTCGGAATAAATGGGCCAGTTGACCTCATAGAAAACCGGAGTGAAGCATTGTATTTCACCGATTGAGTGAGGATATCGGAGGCCCATTATTTGATTAATTTAGGTTTTAGTTTTTATTCCGAGTTTCATATAACTGTGGACAAAAGACATTGATAACCTGTCGATAGAAATTATGATTTCGCAAGGCATAATATTTACTATATAGAATTCTTCTCTCGCGGTGTTTGTAGTTAAACTCCTCCGAAACGGCTTGACCGATTCTCACGAAATTTTGTGTACATATCAGGTAGGTCTGAGAATCGGATTTTATCTATTTTTCATCCCCCTAATTATTCAAACACATATGTAACATCTCCTTTGCCGCTTTTGAACTAGCTAGTCAAAGGCAGATACCCAATTTTGATCACTATTTAAGTTTACCAAAGAATAAATCATCATCATCTGCTGCTCATCCCAAATCATTCACAAGATTATTTAGAATCGGCTGCTAGTTTAATCGGGTTTGCCTGTATATCAGTTTTTCCACGGAATGCCTGGCATCAGACCTCCACTACCCTGTATATTTGAGGGCACTGACTTCTTAATAACATATGCCATAGCTCTCTGAGGCACGGGTGGGTAACAACGTCATCTTCCATACTCCGGGCTGCTATTAAGAATTCCTTGTAAGGAAAACCCAACAGCAGTACGATCTGGGAATCAGACCCTAGACCTAACCAAAAAATAAATCAAATAAAATAACGAAATTCATTACACCACAGCATCAAAATCTCAAATCTTCGAAGAAAGGCCAAGTTTTCCTGGACGTTGTTTTAATTATAATATTTTCCACGCTGAGTTTAAATGGCGGGTGATTTATGGACCAATTTCTCCGTTGTTGTGAGAATAAAACATAATCTCACCACTTCGTTATACAAGTTTAGTATGTTAACTAAGCTATTGAAAGCTTTAATGCTCCCTATATTTCAGGCAAGCTTTATGAAATATTGCTGCCGTGAATTTAATTTGGTCCTAGAGTGACTTTGTCAGGATGAGGTGTATTTTTTATGTTTTACATGGGGTATAGATCTTGCAAACTCCGGAAAACTAAGTAGAATATAAACAGTCTATATAAGACAAATAGTGCATAATATGAGTGTCCGTGACATTCAGGAACAAAAATACTTGAGTCAGAATTTATTGTTCAGAAAGGTAAGCAGTTGAAAAACAAAAATATATACTCAATAACCATGAATATTAATAGCAGCATGGAGAATTTATCCCAGAGACCGGATCTCAGCCTGATCAAGCATACTTGGTGCAAGCTCAAACGATGTTAACACACCCAAATCCTATCCGAATACTCCTTTAACTCGAAGGCTTACAGTTTCAACCGCATTATCCGTCGTCTATATTTTAAAAATGTAAACTTGGAAAAAGTAATATTTCTCAAATTTTGTTCTAAGAAGAGATTAGTTCTTCATACAATATGAAATAACTTATAAAATTTATGGCTCAAGAAGTAGAATAATTGAACCATGAACAATATTTTGAGATATTCAGGTATTTTTTATGTGACCCGGATTCGTAACTCTCAAGTGTGTTTTCAAACACAACCTATGAAATAGATTACCAACAAAATATTATACCTAAATATAAAAGTATTCCCGCGAAAACAACATTATAGAAAAGTAAACTCAAACCAGCTTTCGACATGTCTCTTTTTCGTAAACATAATAAAAAAGTTAAGAACACACATAAAAAATATTTCCATACAATGTCTCAGGTTAAGAACTTTTAAAATACACACAATGGAGATAGCGAGGAATAAAAATAATACTGTTTTAGTTCATAACCTCTTTTAAGGCTTTCTGAATTTTCCCAGAGGCTGAATATTATAGGTTGGGTTTAACTTCTACTATACAATATACACGTCATACATATCTAACAACCATTACATTGGGTATTTAGTTCGAGCAGGCTTAGTTTAGACATAATTACATAGATTGTTAAGCTGGTGTGAATATACAGATATTAATAGCTTATTGTGTAATGCAACTTATGAATGATATAGACGATAGTCATAAAATATGGAAATATATCTTCGGCATATATAAATCGTCTTAATACGAAGTGGTATTACGACCTCACAGAACATTGGATTTATGTAATTATTTTATCACTTTTCCGACAAAGCCTAATTAAAGCACAATGCTGTTGTAACTTTTAAATAGAAAATGCATGGACATTTTTGCGTTACCCACTTACTCTGAGGTGACTAGTCTTCTCATTTTTCCTTGTACCATTTAAGATGAGGTATTCACTATAATTTAGGTGTCATATATATACCTGACCTTTTGAAAAAACGTTGAGTTTTTTTCTTATCCCATATAGAATAACTAAGTGAACAGAATAAACAGACGGACTCAATAGGCTTTTAACCTAATTTGATAAGTAATGATACCTTCAGCGCTAAGAAGTAATAGGCCAACTATTAGGCGAATAGCTTCCGAACCCGGTTACAATTTATCAAATAAAACAAATGACACAGAAACTTTGTTGAGAATGCCAATGGTCGAAACTGTAGTTTATAGCCGTAAATTTGTCGCATTTTATTGGGTTCAAATTGATACGGACATTGTCATAGGGAACAGTCAACCTTGTTAAAGTGGGTCGAGTGGAATGATTACTGCCCTTGTAATGTATATGATGGAGATACAAATCAGATCATTGAATTTATTGTAAGTATGTTACTTAGGATAAAGGTGTTCCTTTATCCTAATTTTTCTTAAATGCTGATGATAAATTGGTCACTGTTTTGTTTGGTTGACGCTGATTTTTGTAACAAAACAGCAACCCATAATGTCCCACTGCTGGGCTCGGGTCTCCTCTCAGGAGAGGGTTAAGGCCATACGTCCCCACGCTGGCCAAGTGCGGGTTGGGGACTGGCAAGAATACGTTGTGGCTACGTAAATCTTGCCGTTGGATGTTTTTAAGCTGCCCGAAGGCCTCCAACTAAGCTTCACGACTGTTATCGTATGATAACAACCGGGACCAACTGCCTAACGTGACCTCCGAATCACGGAGACGCTCATGGTAACATGCCACCAGCGGTCACCCATCCAGGTACTGACCGCGCCATCGTTGCTTACCCTCGATGATTGCTTCTAATCACCGAGTGCAACTGGGCTATGAGCGCCACCACACACCACACGATTTTTGTAACCCTACTTAATAAAGTTTTTATTTTTTACTTATTAACATAAAATTTTGGATGAGGTACAATAAAAGAGGTAGACTTTTTTGTGAATGAATCATACTTACAGTTTTTATTGTAGTGGGGTGAAAGATAACTAAAGAGAAGAAAAAATTTAAGGTAGAAGAAACTAAATGAAGACAATGATAGGTACCAGATCTTTAATTACAAATATAACTTTAAAAAAAGAATCTCAATTAGTAACTTCAATTAATTGAGANAATTGAGCCTGCTGTGAATGGTTTCAGAACTAAGACCCTCACAGTTATCCTGGGAATATTTGCATTTTTTAGATTTTTCTTAAGTTTGTTGCTTATATTTACACATTGCAAGATGTAAACGAAAACTTTCCCTATTAACAAGCTGCCAATATTTGGCACAAGAGCTCATAAATCGTTGGACAGAAGTAAGCCACGTTGAACTGTTGCCAAAATGTTAACCGATACGGCATCTTTCAACTACCGAGATATTTTACAGTAAAATACTTGGTAAGGAAATTGTAGTGTACTTCAACGCTAAACAAGATTCCGGCAACATTATCTGCCTTTTTGGTCTCGTGACCTCAATTTGCACATTATGTGTTTGCGTCATTGCGTTCTCTTGTAAGATCCCTTGTTTGTTGATTGTGCTGAATATCATAGGGTTACTCATTATAACCTTCTTTTTGTTCATTATTTTCCACTATCATAGAAGATTATGATTCCTTTAAAAGCCAGTTGCTTTTTTCACCTAGCAAGATCCGTCGTTTGATGGCAAGCGGCACTGACATGATTCACTAGTTATTTGGAGATCTGTTTTGGCTTTGAGCTCTGGGTTTTTTACCTTCTCTATACCAAGTAACCAATCACTCTTAATTGTTGGCTTCTTCGCGTGCGATACAGTGTAAAGAAACAGTATATGCGTTGGGTTTTAAGTTCTAATTTATTACTTCTGTTCTGTTAAAATCTTAGATTATGCCATTATTATGTTTTTTTTAAGGGTTTTAATAGAAAGTGATTATCATCCCCCATGATATGCGTTGTCAGCTCCCACAACTTTACTCACTCGGTAAAAGCTTTAAATAAACTACTTTATTATATTTAGAACATACAAGTTGCTACTTAGTACTAAAAGTTCTGAATACACAATAATACTTCCTGACCTTATATCACTAAGTCGTGTACACCTATGATAAAGTTAAATATGGTTGTAACCGACTGAGTAATCAAAACACAAACACTAAGTACATTACATACACAATATGAATAAACACAGTACACCTGCTCTATTGACATGGGTAAGGATCGCGCAGTTTGTATTTACCGATCGGATTGCATTTCTGCTACTACTACGAATACAGGTTATTACTATCAGAAAGGCTACAAGTATTTGTCACTTAACATCCAATACGTCAGATAGTCACAAGTCATCACCCTTTATCCTTAATTAAGTTATATTTAAACGCACCTGCTCAACCTTTCTCATTTTATTGCTATAATGAGTTACAGTACTAGATAAATGAAGTCTAGAACCATACTAGAACAGTACTTAGAATTAGTTACGTCTATATTTTTTTCTTCCACTCTTATCCAAATTGTATTTCTTTATGATACATGTAGCAAGCTAGCAGACGTTTCACCTGATGAAAAGTAGTGAAAAGTAGATGAAAAGTAGAAATAAACTCAGGTGTACCTAGTCCACTCAGAAATGAGTAAGTTCTTTTCTTGAAGGTAAGGTTATTTCGCATCGGAAACAATACAAAATTTGTTCCACAAAATTATTGTATGAGGCAAAAATAGGTGTTGATATTTCTAAGCTTTTATTGTTTAAACGTTTTTTTTGTATATTAATCGATGTAGTATGCATTAGGCCTGACAAACTGAAGTTGCATTGACAAGAAATGAGAAACGAAACGAAGTTCTCATACGATTTTCACCTCATGCTTTTATCACTTTCGATTAGAAACAAAAGTAATATCAGCCTAAAAGCTAACAAATAGTACCAGATGTGTTCGCAACTCACGACAAACGTTTATTTTGGCTGTCACACTTTTTGCTGTTTCGTTTACATTACTGATTAATCAGGACACCAGGAGACTTGAGAAGTTATTTTAAAAGTAAGATGAAATAGTCTTAACGTAACTGTGTTAGTTTCGATTCTGTTTTAATGTGTGGAGGAACGGGTATCAATGTCCCTCCAACACAAAGGGACAACATGAATGTATTTAAAAAAAAACATACTTATTTATATCAGTTGTCTGGTATTCATATTACAAACTCTGCTTGGTTTGGAACTAGATGGCGTTGTGTGATAGATGTTAGAAATATTATTAATATAACTATGTCTTTTCTTTTAGATTGTGTCAGTTGCAAGTCGTTGAAAGTTATAATTATTTATCACTAGCTTTTGCTCCTGGCTCTGCCCGCTCACAAATCGTTTATCACATTACTGCTTACATATACCTTTGACATATAACCTATTTTACAGCAATATAACATTTCATGTAAATCTGTTCAGTAGTTTTTTTGCTCAAAGAATAACTATACACGCTTAAAAACTTAAAAAACTTTAACTTTTTTTATATTAGTTAAATAAAATAAATTTAAATTACGTTTGACGGTATAAAAACACTACCTAAAAATTTGAAGTTTTAACAAAACACGAAATTTTAATATAAAATTCACTTCTAATAACATTTTTCAGGTTTAACTAACTATTATTTGGAATAATATTTCGATATGGGAATTATTTTAACTGCACAATGTAAAATAATGATAAAATGTTTTAGTTACACTTTTTTTTATTCATGCTTGATTCACATTACCAATGACCTTCGTGTGATGCTGAGCTACAATAAAGTAGTTATATAAAACTAAAAATAATACTTGATATATAAAAAAAAAACTTTAACAATAAGTAATAAACGTGATAGTACATTTCTCTATGATCAACATATTTGTACCAATAATATGCACAACATTCAACAACTTTAGTATTTACCTTTGCCCACATCCCAAAGGATCACGTGAATATAAGCACATAATATATATTTATGCGTATATTAAAATATAATCCTTCCTTGAGATGAGTAGCTGGTATAAACTGATGTACTAATTATTGTGTAATGTCGGTATTTGTTTAGAAGCCCTCATCATGTTATATTTATATTAAAGTGATTTATTTATACTTATTTAATTTTAAGCCCAAGTAGGTACGAGGTGTCTTTAAGAACCACAAGAAAAAATTAAAATTATAAACCGAATATGTAAAAACTTTTAAAAATATTTATGTAGGATACGTTACCGAGCCATTTTACGAATCTATTGACACCGCATCCTCTAAAATCGGTTCAGAAGGTAGGTGTTATGGTGAACACATACATAGACTAAGGGCTTTTTGTAGCGATGCTGTCGCACAACAACATCTAAGCACTGTGGCAATAATGCAATTGCGTAGCCTGTTAATAGGCGAAACACAAATTATTAGGCTATTAATAGGCTAGTCGAGCCTATTAATAGCTAAACACAAATTATTTACAAATTAAAAGTAACTAGTAACTTCCAAGCGTTTATTACCTGTTAATAAAAAAAAGAACTCTTATAAAAAGAATTTTAAAAATACTATTACATTGCAACCTTTAAAGATAATTTATTAGCCTTCTTTGTCTACGTCACAATAATCGTATATTGTATGTGACATACCTAAGCAACATTAATTAACTGTAACTCCAAAAGTTATAAATAAGTCATAGTAATTTTAGAATTAAATTAAAATACTAGGATATATTAATTAAAATATTAACGAGATTTACATAAGGTAGCATTTCCAAAAGACTGGCAGTATTGCCACGTTGAATAGCAATGCTAACTCTCTGTGCTAGAAAAAGAATGGCATTCTAGTAACGAGAAACGTTGAAGAGTTGCTTAGCTATTTATATATTTTTATTGTAGAGGCGCAAACGAGCAGACGTTTCGCCTGCAAAACCAGAGGCATCATGTGTGCATTGTTGGTCTTTTAAGAAGGAGTAAGCTCTTTTCTTGAAGTTTTTGAAGGTCACATTGGTCCGGAAATACCGCAAGTGACAGTTCAAACTACAGTGTTGTTGTGCGAGGCAGAAAGTTACTAGAAAATCGCACATCGACTGTTGACAGTCCACAACTGCGTGGTTTTCTAGAAACTTTTGATAATTTTTAAGCAGTTTTTTCCATCAAAGTACTACTACTAATAGGGATGAAACAGATGTCACATAGGACGATGTTGAAAAGAGGCGACTGGAATCAGTCCGAAAAATTCAGTAGAAGTTTAATTACCGAGTTAGAATTTTTATCTTTCAGTTCTATCGCCAGACCCTGGTTACTATCTAACATTAAAATACTCGTTATGATAAATCATACGAGCCCAAACCCGATGGGATTGTATCGTTGAATTACCGAATTCCTATGGCCATCTTCTAATTCATTCATCAGAACCAAAAGTACTTGATTAAAAATTCATCTCTCTATCATTTGATACAGAACACATATTAGGTGGATTATATAAAAATGTCACATATGTCTTGCATTTGAATTGTTCATGGTGTGTTTCATACTGCATGTTAAGCAGTATGAAACACACCATATTTGATACCCATATTGGGTGGATTGTTCATAAATATGTTTGACACCATTTTGCCATTAGCATTGCCAACATTAACAATATATCAGAATACGAAAATAGAATATATCAGAGATTATACCAGAATTAAAGGTACGTTTAAAATTTCAGCTCAATTGGAAATCGGAAAGGGAATCAAATTTAACTTGCCAGATTTAATTACAGGCAGACAAACATTACACACATAGGTGAAACTAAATAAATGCTTATAATAACATATTAGATATGACATAACATTGTAAATAAATTAAAAGAGGAACGATGATTTGAAGGTTTAAACTATCGATAAATTTAAAAAGATACTGTTTAATTTATTATACTTTATTCCAAGAATTTGCATATTGAAAATAGTATGCAAATGCTTGGTGTTTAAATGCAGAATTTATAACTCAATATTTGTTATAGATAAATAAAATTTTATTCGCAGTACGATTCGATGTTGAAAATTACAAAAACAGGGTAAATAATCTAAATCACCGGAGTCATTCTGCACTATTAAGGCATATAAATTGTTATATATCGAAGATCCGCGTAAATATTCATATTATATCGTTAAAAATTTCATAATTTATAAATTTGTACATATACGGGAGAGCCACGCTTCGGCATGCATGGGCCGGCTCGACCGGAGTGATACCACGGCCTCACAGAAAACCGGTGTGAAACAGCGACTGCGCTGTGTTTCGCCGAGTGAGCGAGGGTACCGGAGGCCCATAATCCAACCCTTGCCCTCAACCCCCTCCTGATCCCCGAAGGCCGGCAATGCACTTGTGACGGCTCTGGTGTTACAGGTGTCATGGCTGGCGGTAATCGCTTACCATCAGGCGATATGTCTGCTCGTTTGCCCANTTAAACCACCTGCCAGTTGCGTGGTACATTTAACATTTTAAAAAATACTATAGTAAAAAACAAAATATCATGCAATTTCACATTTAAAAACAATTAATGGGCCGAATCGGCGTGAGTATCGTGCGCGTAAAAAATTTTCAAGTTGTAGATAGTGCAAGACTAACAATCGAAATTTTAAACAAAGAGCAAAGCTAACAAATGAGGAAAGATACAAAATAATGCCAGTGGTAAGTTATACAAACTATACATAATAATAATTGTGAAAGTTACTACATTCTATTTTACTCACTAAATTTGTAGAACTGATATGAAAATGCGTCGAACGAAACGCAATAATGTCAACAATACGCTTCGCTCCTCCCTCTTCGTCTAAATGTCAAATATTGATGTTTACAAAATACAAACAATAATCTGGCAATGTCACAACAAATTTGTGGAATTTCAACAAAGTCATTTTGATAATTATGAATAATAAAAGTAATATAGTTAGACATTAAATATAAAGTGAAATGGTTTAAAATCACTATCACTGTACTTATAATACAGTTTAAGTAGTCAACATCGAGTTTCAAATGTAATTATTGTTAAATTGGTAGTGAAGGTGGTCTCAGCAGTCACCCAACAAGCGTACAAACTTGCACGTAGCTTGTCTAATTACCAAGTCGAAGTTATTCAATCTTGACCAATTAGAAATCTGTACTTGAGTCATTACCTCTAGTAGTTTTTGATTGAATCATAAGATATGAGTAAATTGTATATATACTTATTAAAAATACTTTATTTTTTTAGTTGGCTTGACATCAAGTGGAAGCAATAAAAGTTATTACCAATGAGAAGAAGAAGTTATTAAAATAATAATACTTTGGACATCAAAGCTTGTACTATGAAAGCTGGATTGACTGGTAACATAAGCTAGATCATTTGCATATTTCATAACTATATACATAGATGGTGTAGGAGTCAAGCGATTGTTAAGCCGTTTTCTACTGCGCTGAGTGACTGAAGATTAAAATTCTATATGAGACAAATTGTTTGGTCTGTCTGGGTATTCTACATTCCTAAGCATTTAACTCAGATGTTCATAGTTCAGGGCAACGATACTAACAGTAAATACCAAGAAGAGTGTATAAATAAGATTTATCAATATAAAGACGTTAGAGGCCCATTACAAAAGTTGTGTATAATGTATTTAGCTAGACGTCGACACGTAAATACAAAGCTTATCTGTTTTTGTGTACTATTCGTATGCGGCCGGCATACAAAACGTTAATGTAAGCGAGGGGCTACAACGCAAGCGTTTAAAGGTGTAGTCCCCTACATGTCCCTAAAATACAAGTAATATGGACTTTAGAAGCAATTATTTTGGGATAACTTGCATATTTTGTAGAAAATACCAGTACCACGATTTAAAACCTGGTCAGATGATCTTTGACGTTCATAAATAGGCTGGAAAATCGAACTTCCTTTTTCCTTTCTTCTTGTTTTTTTTCTTTTTTGCCTTGTTCTCTCTTTAGACTATTGTTATCTACTGCTCAAAGAGCTACAACGATCCTGATCTTTAGCAGCATCTGCTGCCAAGAATTTTTGTCAAGTCATCTGTCCGTCATGGCGCTATCTACTATGGACTGTTGATTTGAAGAAAGTCAACATAGCAAGTCACCAAACCCATGTTATTTCATTTAAAAAAAGATTATCATAGTATATACGATCGAGGGCCTTACTGAAGTTAGAATAGACCAATATATTCTACTTTGAGGAAATACTAAATATTTTGTTGATATGTTACATAGAAGACGATTTCAAAGTCATAATAATAATTTATAACAATCTCAAATAAACAATCTCACTTCTGACACCATGTTGTGTTTGGTTGCTAGAATAAAAGTTATATTCGGGAGAGATTTAGTTTATTATTCAATTACAGTTTACATAGTGTAGTCACATATCAGTCCGGAGCCAATCTGGTTGAGATTAAATGGAAGTAAGCTTACATGACACCGCTAGTGACGTGTTACAACATACTTATACAATTTGTATCATAGGAATGCGACCTCCCAACGCTTTGTAAGTATATCTAAAGCTAGAAGAGAAAGTACACAGTTTTCAATATTGCAAAAGTAAAGGATGCATCGTCACAGCAACAATCCGTATTCATTTTATTTGATGTAGAGTTAAACTAATAGACGGGAAAGTAGATAATTACTTCAAAAAATAAGTAAACCCCGATATTGACACGCTATTGGTAAACGTGAAAAAAGATAGAAAAGAAAAAATAAAAGTGCTAACGAAAGTGTAAAACATATTTTAATTGTTTACGTATTACCCGACGCTAGACTGCTAGAGAATACATTTGTCGCTAAGTCCGCCACTGTATATTTAATACATAAATTTGTTAAATAAATCAAATGGTGTGGTGATGAAAGGTCTACAAAAATAGCGGCAAGGTTATTGATCCTCGCCGTTTTCGGGGGCCATCGTTCTCTCACCTTTTCCAGCGGCTAAGGATAATCGCTGATTTATGGCTAATATCGTACATGATTTACCAGTTTTTCTCTTTCAATTTTTTTTCTCCGCACCCTCAATTCGTGAATTGAATTTCATTGGCAGCGCTTATATTAGTTTTACTTGATAATAACTGTCCAAAACTTTTCCTGGATATTATACAATTCTGAAAAAGCACCTGACTCCAAAAGAATTCGTATTTCTATTTCATTGTATTTATGAATTATTGTCTTGATATTATGAGGTTTGAAGTTAAGACTTACATAGTGTTTAGTTTTGAAGGCTTTTGACGAATAGTTCTCAAACTTATGTTTGATAATGATGACAACATAGATTTGACATTAAATACGGTCAATTTAGTAGCAGTCTGGATCGGAAAATAGCCCATTGAAAAGGTCATATGACAAATCTTATTGGTTAGTTTAAGCCTGAACATACTTTAAGTGAAAAATAAATGTATCAATATTATTCATAAGTCTATTAATTGATGAAAAGCTGTAAACTCATTTTAACTAATTTAGCTGAAATATGTGTCACACGAACGCAAAGAAAGATACCTCATATATATTTGTGAAGAGCACATCGATTTTCTGGGAATCCTTAACACTAATGAAATTAGAAAACTGGATTACTTTAGTATTTCATTGTAATTACATTTATGGTGTTACAATTTAATGTTCTTACAAAGTGATACAGTGCGTAGCAAAATATGAGTTTTTCACGCCAATCTTTTCTGGTATGTTTCTAGATGTTCTCAATCTTTAATCTACTAAAAACTGTTCTTTGTTTTTAGGTCTGTTAATTACTACTGCTACTAAAGTTGGTTGATCTGAATCCTAATCAGGATAAAATCAGTTGATGAGCACGACTGATTATTAACTTTACGCGTGTTTCATGAATATAATTGTTTTGTGTTTCTTCGTTATTTAATTAGATCTAGTTTTTATATTTCAATATAGAATTATGTTTTTAGCAGTCTAGTTTTAAACTTAGCTGTTAATAAAATGTCGACTTTTCGGTTTATAATTAGATAGATAGATTACTCTTTATTTATACACTATATAACAAATCTATATTGTTGGATGTTTGGACTGCCTCTGTTGTGAAGTGGTAGCGAATGCGACTGTTGTGCTAGAGGTCTCGGGTTCGATTCCTGAGTCGGAACAAATGTTTGTATGATCTGCAAATATTTATTTCGGAGTTTGGGTGTTTTCTATGTATTATATGTATGTATTTACAAAAAAAAAGTATATAAGTATTAATATCAATTGTCTAGTACCCATAGTACAAGCTCTGCTTAGTTTGGGACTAGATGGCGTTGTGTGTTAAAATGTCTGAACATATTAGAACATATTATATAGAGTACATAGAATGACAGGTTTACCTGCAGAATATATAGAGGGCGGTCAATCTCTTCCAATCATGCTTAGGCTGGTTCAAAAGGCTTGTTTTGGAGAGACAGTAGTAGTTGATAGTGCAATGTTTTGAAGAATTTTATTTTATTGGTGAATATAATTAGAATTATTTATTATCACAAATTATGTACCTATGACTGACTATTGACTGCCTCTGTACCGCAGTGGTAGCGTATGTGACTGTTGTGCTTGATGATGCCATCTGTCACCCTAGCAGAAGCAGGCTCTGATGGAGGCGCGGACGCAGCGGAGTATGCGCGCCTAGAGGAATGGTAACGGGAAAATATGGGTTCCCACACAGGAGGGGGCCACCTACAAACAGTGGGTGGCCCGAGGTACAACGTGGTTCCAGGGATCTCCTTCCGAGGGTACAGCTGGATCCCCGACTTCTAGTACCCGAGATGGTGTGCGGTATTTAGTCGGTTCGAGTCCGACATAACCACCAGTCGGTGGTATCCGATAGGATTTCGGCACAAAAAAAAAAAACGTTTTTGTTCCCGGGTCGGATCATGTTTGTATGATCTGCAAACATAGTACAAGCTCTGTTTAATTTGGGGCTAGATGGCGTTGTGTGTTAGATGTCAAAAATATTATTATTTATGTTATCATATTTTTAGTTAATTGTATTTCTAAGAACTAGTTTCGAATAAAAACTCTCTTTTAATATGCTTACCTGAAATTAACTTCACAGTGTTTCAACGAGCACAGTTACGTTTGTTTCAAATTGTACATGTGTATTTAAGACGTAAATAGTTCAAGAAATTTTAATTAAACTTGAAATTTGTGTTTTGTTTAATGTGGTATGTTTACATTCTATTAGACCGAGAACAGAAACCCGAGCTTTGCTATTAGTATATCAAAATGAGATATGTCGAAGTGTAGTGTGACTAAATTTCTCTAGGGAAGATGGAGCGTAATAGTGCAGCGGCTTAGCTTGTCTAGTAGTTTGTATTCCAAGGAAAAATGTCCAAATATATTGCCATAATAAGTTCAGTTCCAATAGTATTTGTCAATTTCCTTTGACAAGATTATTATAACTATAATTATTCCAACAATTTTTTTTATTTCGGAAATAAAAGTACTAAAAATATTAATTAGCTATTTGTATAATTACAGTCTTTAGCTCTACTTGTATGAATGTGTCAAAATTCATATTTTTTATTATAATTTCAATGGAAATATACAAAGTGAATGAAAATAAAAAAAGTTTAAATAAACTTTAACCCGACAAGTAAAAACTTTTAATACAATTTGTGTAGCCTATCTTACCCAGACTATTATTACCAGTCTATTACCTTACCTCACCTTTTTCATTCGAATCGGTTCTGTAGTTCAGGTGCTAAGAGTGAACAATACAAATACACATTGATTGCTAAAACTATTAGCCTTTGTTTTGCTTTCAGAAAAATTACGAATACATTACCATATATATATAAACCATAAACTACCTATAACCTGTAATCCTACCTCTTAAAGTCAATTAAAAATATAACTGAAACAATATACGTCACACACGTCCAACACATCTGATTAATAGTAATTAGTTTCAGACTCGGGGTCTGTCTGAACGTTTCAAGGCCTGAGACATTGACTTTTGTTTGACAAAAATAGATAAAATAAATAAATAAATATTTTCGGACATTTAACACTTTGTTGTTGTAGTTGAACTATGGTTACTAGACAACTGATATTAATATATATATACTTTTTTTTTGTAAATATAAACATATTATACATCGAAAACACCCAAACTCCTAAACAAGTATTTGTAGATCATAAAAACATTTGGTCCGACTCAGGAATCGAACCCTAGACCTCTAACTCGCGCAAACAATGCGCCACCGAGGCAGTCGATAGATAGAAGGAAAACTCTTTATTTGCACACCATAATACAGAGTTAAATAAGTAACATAACACATAAAATGTCCGACTGTAAGTGTACAAAGGGCGGCCTTATTACCGAAAGAAATATTTTCCAAGCAACCTTAGGATGGATCAAATGTTTCAGAGAGGCAGTAATAGTTGACATGCATTAAGTTTGAAGAAATTATTTATTTCTGTACGACCATACACATACATATTTAATTACGTATATAAACACACACACATAGTTATAAAACTTTGCACACTAATAAATATACATACATACATTAATATAAGCATAACTTATAATTGTCTCTTTCTCTTCATTAAATTACTAATGAAGAGAAAGAGAAAACTTATAAATCATACCCTAATACGTGACTAAAAATACTTACTTTTCAATGTTGCTAAATCAAGATGTTTGTATCTTTATTTTATATATTTGAAAAATATTTATTAATAATTCAATGATAATATGGCAGAACCTCCTTCTCTTCAAGACAAAATATCTCTTGAAAATATGTTAAACAAATGAGAAAAAATTACACAGCCACTTGAAGAGAAAATTAAGAATATCATGTTCACCCACGTGTGTTATTGCTATATTTTTAAATAGCTGTGGGTGTTCTATTGTTTCAAGGCGACCTACCCTCTAATTGTTAAAAGTTATAAATATCTATCTAGCTATCAGATTTAGTCTGCAGCTTTGCCCACACTATACTCAATCTATATATTCTTAAAAACTGTTTACATCCAATAAATTTAAATATTAATAATAAACAAAAATACTTTTTACCAACATTCACTTCAATGATAATTATAATGTATTATTAGCATTACTGTTAGTAGTAATATTTGCTCTGTAAATAGAAATATTGTGACTTGGAGATTGAATCAAAGTGGTAGCGAGGTCTTATTGCTTTTACGTGCTTCAACCGACCGTCTCTAGCTATCACTTGCGTCACATACGGCGCACGATAAATATATATTTCAGGGGCAAGGGAGGTATTGAATTTTATGTTCAATGTGGGTTGAAGGTTTACACGTGGAGTTACTTTAAGGATCCAACGTCCGTCACACAAATTGGGTTCACAACAAAATTAAATCAACAATATCTAAATTTACTTGCATGTATTTTGGACGTCATCATAGCCAAATTAGTATTTGAAAAGAATTTTATATTTTTTGAAGGATTTTTCTGACGTGTTAGAAGTTTTCAATTCCCACGCTGTTTGCTGAAAACCTATTTTTATTCAAAACATACATTTATTTTCGGTTTACCTACTTTTATCTGTCCATCTCAGTACAAATAAAAAGATTTGATCTGAGCTGTCCATTAGGTAACGGAAAAATGAATGAGTTATGATTTTTTCTTGGCTATCAATTTCATATTTGAATAATACGTCAGATATTTTAAGAAATAATCATCATCAGCCTATCGCAGTCCAATGCTGGGCATAAGCCTCTCCAATTGCACGCCACTTAGTTCGATTCTTGGCTCTTCTTCATTTTCTTCTTTTTCAAGAAAAATTACCGTAATTAATATATTAATAATTTTCAAAATAAGAAAAATAACAATTACTTCGATATGTTATGAAGAAGATTTATTTATCACAATATAAGAGACAGACAATACAAGAGCAGCCAAGAAAAATAGGCAGTTCTTTTTGATAGTATAATAATATATATAATAAAGTATATATATCTTTAAATAATACTAATACATCACAATCATAGCCCAGTTGCACTCGGTGATTAGAAATAATCACCGACGACGATCACGACAGTGGGGTCAGTACCTGGATGGGTGACCGCTGGTGGCATGTTACCATAAGAGGCTCCGTGATTCGGAGGCCACGTTAAGCAGTCGATCCCGGTTGTTATCATACGATAACAGTCGTGAATCCTAGTTGGAGGCCTTAGGGTGGTTTAAAAACATCCAACGGCAAGATAAGTAGCCACAACGTATTCTTGCCAGTCCCCAACCCGCACTCGGCCGGCGGCCCACTGGGGATGTTTGGCCTTTCCCTTCTCCTGAGAGGAGACCCGAGCCCAGCAGTGGGACATTATGGGTTGTTGATGAATACTAATACTATATTAGTGAAGTGCTTGCGTTCTACTGCTGAACGGAGGTTTCGGCGCATTTGATTCTGCGTGGGATCTTATTTTGTCTTATTCACTGTTAAATAACTACAATAAATATCTGATAAACTTATAAATTGTTTTGTTCATAAATTTCAATCACTATAAAGATGTATGTATGTGTATGTAACTTTTCTCTGATTCTAGAGAAACCCAAATTTAATTATCCAGTTCTCAGAGTCGTAGGCGGTGTTTTTTCGTTCAGTTTATTACGTTGAAGATCATTTGTTAGCCAGTATCTGATTTGAACGGGAAATACTCCTCTTTATCCATCACAATCTCTCGGGAATCAAACCCTTCCATACGTACGTATAGTTGATGTCTCACATCAAAACAATCTTTACTGTCATATAGACGGCTGATAACGTCGGGTTTGACTTTATCACACCAGTGTGATTTTCGCGCTCGTTGTGTTGACTTTGTTTGCAGTTTATTTGATGAATGTGTGACACTATTTTTATAATTTCCGTGCCGTATCACTTGGTTGCAATTTTTTACTCAGTTTACAGTAAACATTCCAGGATTTGTTTATTCAAAGGACGATAACGAAAATATAAACAATAAAATATGGATTTAAAAGCTCAGAATGGCTTTCAATAGTATCCATCTTATAATAATGGCGTGGACATGTAGTCGTATGGTTTTTACTCAAAATAAAGCAAGTAACTTACTAACAAAAAAAATATTTAATTTACTCAGTCTATAATAAACAATTTCACAAAATGTAATGACCAGCACATAGGTCGAATTAACTTTAATATGAAGCACGATACAAAGGAATAAAATCAAATTGGATTGAGTCTGTAGACAGCGATTCGTCGTAGACGTGGTGCGCAGGCGACGTTCCGATCAAAAGTGAAATACAACATGGCCGCCCCGCCACCAAGGCAGTGAGGCTTCGCTAGAGTGGCATAGAGATGTCAGTCACTCTTTGGCACTTGATAGTGATGTAAATTCCGAAACGCGCCAACAGATTCAATAGGGTAGTTAAAAAGTGGCCTTTAAAACTCTTAAGAATGGTTCTATAATAAATCGTCATATATTTAATTACGTATTAGTGCTCGAGACCCGTTTCAATATTTTCTTATAAGCAAAACAAATTATTAAAAAAGTTTAACTAAAGTTAAAAGTAAAATAATAATTGCTAAAATAAGTTTTCTTAAGGGTAGTCATTAACTTGGCAGTGTCGATGGCCCTCACAATAGCGTAGATTCACAAACGATACATAATTTCTACTGCAGCTGTTACATTACTTTAGTAAGAATAATTTTAAATCTGTACATCAATTTAAAAGATCATTCTCTCAATGGTCTCAGAAGTTTTTGAGAAGTTGTGACTATCATGACAAAGAAATACCAGCTAAATTTCTTTTTAACTTTTTAATATCTGTGGGCCTGCCAAAGTTATTCTACTCGACCTGATGGAAAACGTGAGCAGGCTCCAGAAGAACTATACTCATTGCGAAGACAGACAATGCAAAAAATCAGGATAATGACCCAGTATATGGCGGCCTACTAAGATACAACAACACGAATGCTGTCCTTTTAGGTTGGCCTTCTGTGAGAGGTTAGTACCGCCCGGTGGAGCCGCCCCATTCGTATTGAAACCAGTATGTCACTACTACCTTGAAAATGTATGTTTCAAATTATACTTTAAGGCTTCACTGTTGTGATTTAAAATTCTTATATTTGTGTTTCATTTAATTATTAACCTTATATGTAAAATTTCTCACGGGGTAGCTCAGACAGGTAGGATAGAATCCGCGCCCTGGCCTCAGTTTCTGAGTAGTTGGAGATTAGAAGAGATTTTCGAAAACAAAAAAGAAGTGGGTAAAATTTCTAAAAATGTTTTCTTAATTGCTCGCTATATAAAAGGCATCAACTGTAAAAGTTTAAAGTATCAAGTTCGAGTATTTAAGAGTCTTTTGTTAATGAATTTGAATAGGTATAGATTAGAGTGGAAGCTTTCTCAGCTGACGATGATGGTTAACACTATCATCCAACCGAGAATTATATAAAATTAAGCCATACTAAGATGCTTTTAGTAACACAATTTTCCTTAGAAAATAATTTGCAAGCGCTTATCTCAATTTTATGATCTCGTCGGAATTATGATACATAACAATATTGTGACAATATACAGTTTTGTAGAAGTTTTGGCCTAAATTCTTATTTTAATAGAACCCGCAAACTGGTCAAAACCTAAGCTTTGGAGCTTAACCAATACAAACTGCTTGTATGAATTTCAAAATTCAAGAAATCCTTTTTTTTTAAGCTACGTAAATAGTTTCTAAATTCCACTGTTGAATATATTATTATTAGCGCATGTGATCTGCATGAAAGTTAAGTTTTTGCCTGCAATTATCATGCCAACATTGCATTCTGCTGCAGTCATCATGATATCTATGTAAATGTTATTCATTTATTTAATTAGGGAGAACGAACAGATACACATTCACCTTACATCTATTGTTAACAAGAAAATATATATAAATGTGTAACTTACAACGTTATCCACGTTATTTATATGCAGTTATAATATGCGTTATTATAATAGTGTTGTATTCTCTAAAATTTGGAAACTAGTTTTGATGGCAGTATTTAACACGTTCTATAAATGGCAACCCTACTTTCATTTGCCTGGCGGTCTTCAAACTACATGTGCTTTGCTTTATTTCCTGCGGGAAACTAGATCCTAGTACAAGCGTTACTACTGCTTCTCGATGATTTTACTTTAATCGTTTTCTTTTAGATTTTAGTGATGTTTGGCTAAAAATTCTGTATTTAGTTAAAAAAAATCCTTTTAAAGCTTAGTGATTTTTTACTAAAATTCTTGAGTAATGTGTTTTGATTTAAAGATACCAGTAATTATAATAGGAATTGAATATCATTCCCATAAAAAAATACTAAACAAGTAAAAGTTCAAGAAATATAATCCGACTATATAAACACTTTTGATGGAATTAATATAGCCTACATCACTAGGGCATTTATATATCTATCTATGTAAATAAAACCGAATCATCAAAATGTATGGACACGCATACTTCCGATCGACTGCACAGTATTGGATGATTCCATCTTTTATGAGTTTGTTATATTCAGGACAAGGTTTGCATACAGAAAAATTATAAGAAAACCGAAAGTGTAGTTTCTAAGTCTGCCACACTACAGTACCCATGAAAAACTTAGGCAGGTATATACAAAAAAAAATTGCAAGAAAAGTTTGCCGGGCCAGCTAATCACAAATATAAGTATTGACATCTCATTACATACACTTACAAAGACTAACAATACTTTATCTTCCTTTTGGCTTGACCATACTCGGATATAAAGAATACTTTATTCTGCTTTAAAATTATACCATTTCAAAAGTAACTTAAAATGGTATAATTTTAAATCTGAGTGACAGCTATGCGTCAAAAAATAATCTTTGAAATCAGATTTTTGACCCTTGCACAGGATGAACATAAACGGTTTTATTGGTTATGTGATCGTAATTTCCTGAATACAAATTTTAATTAGCATCTACTGTGATCTAAATTTAAGTATTTTTATTACGTGTATATATTTACGTTTTACAATATAAAAAATACTCGTGGTAAGGGTGAGAATGGATATAATCCGTTCAGTCGATGGGTAGGAAATAACTATCTATCTCGGGATAGTAGCCTCTAGTTTGTATAGAAGAATAATGAGTATCAGATACTAAAATGAGTCGTACAATCACAGGAATAGAACTTGGTGTTAAAGTCAGAGCATCCTCATGCAAAATTAACTTTATTTTGAATGCACAGTGATTTGTTGTCTTGTTCTTTGAATTTAAGTCAAGGTTACCTGAACTAGGCTGAATTTAGCACGAACTACCATCGTATGCCAGATGATACAACTATCGTATAAAAAATCAAACTTAAAGGCCTCCATAATATAGGTCACTATGCTACATTTGCAATAAAAATAAATAAATAAATATTTTGGACATCTAACACACAACGCCATCTAGTCCCAAACTAAGCAGGGCTTGTATTATGGGTACTGAACAACTGATATAAATACATATATACTTTTTTTTGTAAATACATACATATCATACATTTACGGAATACGGAATACGGAATTTACCGTGGGAGAGCCACGCTTCGGCATGAATGGGCCGGCTCGACCGGACTGATACCACGGCCTCACAGAAAACCGGTGTGAAATAGCGCTTCCGCTGTGTTTCATCGAGTTAGTGAGGATACCGGAGGCCCCAATCTATCCAATCCAATCAAGAAATACCCCAATCCAACGCCCCCTATCCCCCTCACCATCCCCCTTCCCCCCAGGCCGCCATAGTGTGGGTCACCATGCTGCATTGTTCTTTTTCGCATTGAGGATGGCGACCACCACTCTTGGATTCTGGTCATGCTTTCCATCAGGCAGGGCAGAGGCATTTTGGCAGCTTAAATATAAAAAAAAAGAAAACATCCAAACTCCGAAACAAACATTCGTAGATCATACAAACATTTGATCCGACTCGGGAATCGAACCCGAGACCTCAAGAACAGCAGTCGCATACACTACCGCCACAGAGGCAGCCAATAACTATATAGACCATAAATCTTGAATTTTGTTTGTGTTAAAGCTTCCAATCAGGCGTAGGTCATTTTAGCAGGCCCATTCACTAAAAATTAAGATGACTAACAGAAGCTAGATGCGAGAAGCCCAGTATCGACCGGCATTGGACCTCTCATCCTGGGGATGAACTGAATTCAAAGGTTGAACTAGTACTCAGTATATTTGAGAGCATTTGCTTTTCAATAACGGCTGTATTAGGTGTTCATGACAATCGGGACTGACGGCTTAACGTGTTCTTCGGGATACCAGCGGAAATCATCACCCATAATGTTGTTTTAACAACAACTTATTATGGAACTGTTTTTTTTTGATGTTTCATTATTTTTTTCAGAATATACTCTATGACTGTCAAATGTACTCAAAAAATTTATTCATTTCCTTTTCTCTGCGAGAATCCATTTCAACATCAATTATATTACCGGTAATCCGACTACTCAGTCTTATCTCTTTTAAAAAAAAACAAACAAAAAAAATACTTCACTTGTAAACTCGTTATGGAAAGAGACTATAATAATGTGTCCATAAGAAAATTTACAACAACAATGTGTCAACAACCTTGTTAAGGCCATCTTTATCATTGTAAAAATATTCTAGAACACAAAGCAACACTCGTTTCTTGTGAAATCTGAACATGAATAAAATATAGTATTTTAACAGTACAAGCTATTTTAAAGCTACAATATCTAAAGCGAGATTTCACCAGCATCTACAATTCTATGAGATTTAATGTTTATGCAGCTCGTTTTGAAATATGATCCTGTGAGTGTGATACTAGATGACTATTATGTTACGTTATTGTATAACATATTTTTCTAGGTGTTCAGTCATCTTTCTGAGTCACTTTATTGATATTGATTTCTATGTGTAATTTTATTTTATTTTATTTATCATTACTGTACACACTTAACGGATAAAAAAGGGTTAAACATACAAATGTGACAATAGGCGGTCTTATCGCTCTTGGCGATCTCTTACAGACAACCTTTATATGGATAATTTGGTGACGTTAATTAGGGTATCAGTAGCAGGGTGCACAAGTCTTATGTTTAAATGTGAATAATAACAAAAAAAAAACACTAAATTCAAAATATTTAACATTCATATATAAATACATATGTACTCATATCACATATATAAACATACAGATACATATTTACCCATACATAAATACATACAAAGACTAAATATATGTACTATAAACAAGGTATTATAATGAAAGATAATAATTCTTTACTAGTTTTTTAAATACAGGCAAGGTTTTAGCGTGATGGATCGTTTCAGGTGAATCGTTCCAGAGTCTTACTGCTTGCACAGTAAAGAATTTAGCCGTAAGTCGGGTGTAATGTTTTGGCATCGCCAGTTTCAAATTATTTGATAATCTCAGTTACCTAAAAGGAGTATTGTGTAAGAACTGAAAGCGTTCTTTAAGATAATATGGAGTGAGGGGATAAAACAGAATACTGTATAGAAAAATGTGAAGATACCGGTGAACGCGTATAGGTAGCCACTTGAGTTTAGAACGAAATTCAGAGATATGATCATATTTGCTTAATCCAAATATGTATCTAATGCAGGGGTTTGAAGCCGTTTAAGTTTGTTTAGTTGGTCTTCGGTGAGATCCAGATAGCTGACATCACCATAGTCCAGGATCGGAAGAAGAAGAGACTGTGCGAGCATAATTTTAGTGTTTGTGGGAAGGAAGTTTTGTAGCCTTCGCAGGGATCCCGCTGTTGCAAATAGTTTGCGGCCAACTTCCCTAATCAGGGGGCCCCAAGATAGGTACCGATCCATATATATCCCCAACTTTTTGACTTTTTCACTGTGTGGAACAATCGAGCCGTTGCAAACGAAATGTTGTATTTGTTAGAAGTTTATTCTACAGTGCAAACTAGGACTACTTATTATGATGACTTGTGGCTTGGTTAGATTCACACTTAGTCCATACCTCCTACCGTATTCTCATTTAATCGTTATTAATAATATTCTGCTTCTGTTACATTATCTGGAGTAGCTTGTGAATAAATTTGTAGATCGTCTGCATGAAGATGGTACGAAGAAAGTAATTGATTGGTGATTGAGTTAATAAAACTAAGAAAACTAAGAAAAGTAAAGGTGATGACACGCCACTTTGAGGTACGACTGGACTTTATTAAATAAATAAATATTTCGGACATCTAACACACAACGCCATCTAGTCCCAAACTAAGCAAAGCTTGTACTATGGGTACTAGACAACTGATATTAATACATATATACTTTTTTTTTGTAAATACATACATATTATACATAGAAAACATCCAAACTCCGAAACAAATATTTGCAGATCATACAAACATTTGGTCCGACCCAGGATTCGAACCCGAGACCTCATGGACAGCAGTCGCGTAAGCTACCACTGCGCCACAGAGGCAGTCAAACACTAAACTAACAATATAGTCACAAACTGAATATAATTTGAAATACCCTCCTCTTTGAGTTAGAAAAACTTATGTGGAGAAATAATTCCTTACTTGACTGAGAAAAAAAAAACACTGCATACCGAGGTACAGCCACTAAAATAACAGCATTTGTGCTGCCGTATTTTGTTGGTGAGTACGAGACTGGAGGCACAATGATGCAAAAGCATCTTAATATTAAGGTTCACTATGATACCTTGAGTGCATTGGCAATTAGACCACCGCTCTTGAATTATTTCTTTCCATCAGGCAGAGTACACTCACTTTGGCAGGACCATACCTAAACCACAACTTTAATTTGGAAGTAAGACTGTTCCTTTGTTGTTTTTTTTTGAAGTGTTGAAACTTAAAAGTGCTAACAATAATATAACTAGCAAAATAACCTGGTCCACTCAGTCCTTCTAACGTAAAAACTTGTGAGATCAAAATACTAAATCCAATAAAAAAATTGACTTGAACATCGTATAAAAACAGTGTCTCTCACCAGAAATCATAATAAATTAGATTATTTTTTGAATACGAACAACGGATTTTTTTAAAACCCATTCTCTGTCTAATGAGCTAATACGTCAAAAGACAGTTTAAGTTAATCTTAATATTAAATTATTATGTCTCATTCTCTAGAAATACTGTTAATGTACCTAACAGAAAATTATAACAACAAGCTTAGTGTAACTACTGTTCTTTCATTCACGGCAATTGCGGGCAATTCAGTCTACTTAATATGTACTTACTTTACAATTCATGTCCTAATGTGTTTTCATTCTGATGACCACTGTTCTGTTTTAGAAGCGTACCATTCTATACCTAGTATTGCAATATTACATCATACAAATAATTTATAGTAAAAATGGTCTTGGATAATTGAATCGTCTTATTTCGCCTACCTTCATTCATAGTTCATATTTTCTTTCGTTCTTTCCGATAGACTTAAAGTGAGAAATAGTATAAAATGAATAAATCTATTTAATTTACAAATGTGCTGATGGAAGCGAAACAAACCCAAGAGTGTGCATTCGGTTTTCATTAGCCACCCACAACTCACCCAAACCCTTTTTCCAGTATACTCCTGCACCCAAATCCAATTAGAAGACTCAAGAGAGCCGATGTGCTACCTCATTAAGGGGAGATGAAGCAGTGGCCTCTTGTAACGCACCTGATTTTAGTCTAGACGACTGATTACAGGTCTAAAATAAAGGTAAAAAAATTACAAATATATCATAAACAAGCAACGAATTATTTAAAAGAAAACCCGACTGCGTTAATATCTGTCATATTTATTAGAAATAGAAAGAACTGAAAAAAAGTTTTTTTTTATTTTGATGTACCCAGTGTCACTCTCGCGTAAGATATAAAAAATTGACACCACTCACATAAAAATACGACAAGCAGTTTAAGCTGTAGGGGGCACCAAAGAAATATACATGCATACACATACTCTCGAAAAACATAACCCTCCTTCTTTCGCAGTCGGGTAACAATAAAGTAGCACGTGTACAGTTGTTCCATAGTTTGTAGTAGTGAACAGTAATAAATAAATTTACTTTACTAAATCACTAACTAAACAGTACATCCAGATTGCTTACTCTCCACTTGTGACTTCATAATTGAGAAACTTTGACCAAATATACAACTATAACTTACAAAAAGATCAATCAAAATGTAACTTTATTACTTTGCGGCTAAAGATTAAAACAATCGTAATAGTAATATAGTAAACACCGCTTCAAGAAATTTACAAGGGGTTGTTCGTTCTGAGACTTTGTCATCTGAAAATGTACTTTGATGTTATTTAACAAGATACATATTTGTTTAAGAATAAACAAAAACAAAGGTAATTTGAACATTGTGAGCATATAGTATATAGTTTTTTGAGAAAGTACTATGTTTCCAAATAAAATTTTCTGTTCGTCATACTGAGTTGGCAAACAAGGTTTGTATTTTGAACTTAAGGTCAAAAACACTTTGTCTCTTATTGTGCATAAATATTTTTAATGTTCACTGTGTGTGTTATTTATTCTGAATTCTTTTCACACCAACTAGATAGTTCTTAGTTACATCTTAGTAATTTGGTTTCTTAGAATGTTATATTACATACAATAACTTGTTTATTTAAATACGCATAGTGACATAAATCTATAAACGTTAACGGCTTAATGGATGTTAAGTATTTATGTGATATTTGATGGATCAAAGTTGTTCATACGCTATGAACACCCCTGTAATTAATTTTATGACTTAGGTTGTTTGACGTAAGTGGAGATCTTGGCACACTCGACTAATTTGACTCCATTAATCTCACCACATACTAGGATATTTGTAAATAGGTTCTTGTTTAACTATCTTACTTTTTCCCGGACTGTACAAGAAGGAGGGTCATGTCTATTAGCATACATCATTTTAAAAATTAATAAAGCTTTGGGACTTTTGAAACACAGCGCATAACAAGCAGAGGTTGTGCTATAATGACTAGATTTATTAAAAGCATACAAATACAGCAAAACCTGGTTAAATGGAATCTAGATATGCGAGAAACCTTTACATCTGTCTAATTGGAAAACTGGATAAATGAAAACCTCTTTGAATGGTACGAAATTTCTGGTCTCTCGAGATCCAAATTCACCAGGTTTCACAGTATACTTTTTTTGAAAACATCTCAATACTGAAACTATTTTTTTGCAGATCGTACAAACATTTGCTCTCAACCACAGCAGTCACAAATAGTCACAATGCGCCATCCAGGTAGCTAAGTCATTTATTTATTTGTATAACTAGTAGTATAAATATATACAGTTACATAGCGTAGGCGACCAATTCAGTATGTATATTCCTTATCGTGAGAGAGTTTTGCTTTGGAAGCTAAACAATCCTTGCGTTACTTTTTCCCAAGACTAAACAACATCATTAATGGATTCCAACCCTTCTCCTCATCATGATTAAAAAAGAAGGGACTGAACGGGAGGTCAAGCATTTGTGACGGATCCAATGTCAGCTGTAGACACTTCCCATCAGTTGACTCATTTGTTTTCACACACAAATAAATGCAGTATAGTATGCAATGCAGTAGTACATGCTTCATCTAAAATACATTACAACGAACATTCGTGAGAGAGTTGTGTCCGAGATATGAAAGTGATCAGTGTTACGGGTTACAAGTACGCCATCGAAATTATAGAACAGGCTCATTATTAGATCAAGTTCAACACCAATCAATTAATGATGATAAACAATTCTAGGACAAGAATAGTATATATAGTTAAGTCGTGTGTCTGTATATGTGTATATTAATTCTTTGAACAGAAAGCGCTGACTGGTTTTGTATTCAACACTATACTTCTGATATATGTATGAAATAGTTCCATCAAACTAGCTCATCGGAGTGTAACTTAATCTCTAAACAATGATTGTTCGTTAACGCCTTAGCTGTTTCGCTTCATTACCTTCACACGTGTGGTCCTTGTAATGCTTTGATATCATAGTTTTAATCATAAGTACACAATTTGAGTTTACAACAAAACTCAGCGTATTGATCTTGTTCCTAGAATTATAGTTGTACTTCCCTGAATTCATTCGTATAAATAAGTTAGGTTATTTTTGAGATTTTGGATGTTCAACGCTATAAGAAAACAACTCCACTGACGATCAGGATTAGNCCTCTTTGAATGGTACGAAATTCCTGGTCTCTCGAGATCCAAATTCACCAGGTTTCACAGTATACTTTTTTTGAAAACATCTCAATACTGAAACTATTTTTTTGCAGATCGTACAAACATTTGCTCTCAACCACAGCAGTCACAAATAGTCACAATGCGCCATCCAGGTAGCTAAGTCATTTATTTATTTGTATAACTAGTAGTATAAATATATACAGTTACATAGCGTAGGCGACCAATTCAGTATGTATATTCCTTATCGTGAGAGAGTTTTGCTTTGGAAGCTAAACAATCCTTGCGTTACTTTTTCCCAAGACTAAACAACATCATTAATGGATTCCAACCCTTCTCCTCATCATGATTAAAAAAGAAGGGACTGAACGGGAGGTCAAGCATTTGTGACGGATCCAATGTCAGCTGTAGACACTTCCCATCAGTTGACTCATTTGTTTTCACACACAAATAAATGCAGTATAGTATGCAATGCAGTAGTACATGCTTCATCTAAAATACATTACAACGAACATTCGTGAGAGAGTTGTGTCCGAGATATGAACGTGATCAGTGTTACGGGTTACAAGTACGCCATCGAAATTATAGAACAGGCTCATTATTAGATCAAGTTCAACACCAATCAATTAATGATGATAAACAATTCTAGGACAAGAATAGTATATATAGTTAAGTCGTGTGTCTGTATATGTGTATATTAATTCTTTGAACAGAAAGCGCTGACTGGTTTTGTATTCAACACTATACTTCTGATATATGTATGAAATAGTTCCATCAAACTAGCTCATCGGAGTGTAACTTAATCTCTAAACAATGATCGTTCGTTAACGCCTTAGCTGTTTCGCTTCATTACCTTCACACGTGCGGTCCTTGTAATGCTTTGATATCATAGTTTTAATCATAAGTACACAATTTGAGTTTACAACAAAACTCAGCGTATTAATCTTGTTCCTAGAATTATAGTTGTACTTCCCTGAATTCATTCGTATAAATAAGTTAGGTTATTTTTGAGATTTTGGATGTTCAACGCTATACTATATATAGAAAACAACTCCACTGACGATCAGGATTAGTGCAGTTTCTAACTAACGCTCTCATTTGAATCAAATTTCAAAGTATTTCCTTTAACTAACTTTAAATATAACATTTAAATTGCCGCCTTCTATTTCTCTAGACAGTACAATTCTTGTAAAGGTAAGTTGATTTATTTGAGTTGATGATTATCATTTGATTGAGTTAATATCCCGCAAATAATAAAAATGTGGATATCTCTTAAAATTTTGAATTCCGAGACCGAAAACACCATATTCTACCAGTAAAGTAAGCTTTATTGTCATATTATAGTTAACAAAATTACTAGGAAGCCTGCAATACGCGTAAAGAAAGTCTTCGCAGTTATTTTTAAGCCATTAGGCACGATGACGGCTACCAAGAACCACTAAAATTATTTTTTATTTGATGAAATGGGGTTCAAAGAGTATAAAAATCGTACCACTTTCATTAATTATCACATTTTAACTTTATAAGTAAGTGCTGTCTGCTCCCAAAATTTGTAAGTATGTGCTGCCAGATCATAACTTTATAATTAGACATACATTTTTCAGATGTTAGACTAGCCCACTATTGAGATACAGCTTGTGATAAACAAACCAGAAAAGGAAGTTTTGCAACAAGTTTCCTTTATCAACCTCTAATCACAAAATTTTAAAAAATAACAGTGCCGAATGTTTCTTGTCAGAGTTAGTAGCATAAAATAAAATTAGTTATTTCTAAACTTGGATTTTCAGCTAGAATCTTTGCATAAGCTTTTGATCCATAAAATAGGTCAGAACTTTCAGTTCTAATATCTTATTTCAATCGATATATGTAGAGTATGTCCAGTTTGTGTAAACATTTTTCATCAAAGAATTTTTAACTGAAACAAGTCCTTTGCTTGTGAGATCTTTTTCTTCTATCCAAGCGGAACGTTAGTAAATTGTTTTAAAACTTTTCTAAATATGCAATGGTATTTTGTGAATTGCAGCGTAAAAACCAACTGCAAAAGTATTGTGCTGAAAGGTTCAATGATGGTAAGAGCAGGGCTAAAAAAATTACATCGTCTAAAAATTTAGGCTTAAATTATATAATTTTTTTTTACAAAGTGTAACACTTTAAAAAAAAAAGAGAATATGCTTTTGTAATGTTAAGTTCAGTTGCTATTGAAATCATGTGATCGTTGTAAGTGACATTGGTAAGGTATTATTGATCATCGTCTGTATCATCATCATCATAGACGGCCTTTGATAGTCTACTTTTGGACATTGTTGATAAGAAAATATATTTTTGGAGACATAGAAATATTACTTCAATCGTGCGATAGTTATAGGGTTGATTATTAACTGGAAAGGAATGCCCTGAGCATGCAGTTCACCGATATACAAATTTAAAGTATAAAGTTTATCTGTATATGTATATTATACAGACTGCCTCGGTGGCGCAGTGGTAGCGTACGCGACTGCTGTTCATGAGGTCTCGGATTCGAAATCCGGGGTCGGGTCAAATGTTTGTATGATCTGCAAATATTTGTTTCGGAGTTTGGGTGTTTTCTATGTATAATATCTATGTATTTACAAAAAAAGTATATATAAAGTATATATATATATATGTATTAATATTAGTTGTCTAGCGCCAATAGTACAAGCTCTGCTTAGTATAGGACTAGATGGCATTGTTTTTAAAATATCCGAAAATATCCGCAAAATATTTTTGCATATGCTACTACGAGTATATAAAAACAATTTGTTTAGAAAATATTCATTCAAAGCTGGTGCAGGGTATTTAAGACTGAGAAGAAAAAAAAAAGTTTTTACGTATATAACAAAAAACAAATTATATTACAAATTTAATAAATAATGATATGAAATAATAATAATACTATACAATAAATAAAAGAAAAAATAAAATATTATTGCTAACTGTAAAAAACGTCACATGTAAGCCAAGCTTTCTAATAGCACAACTTGCATTTTTTCCTCAGTAGCCGACAGGCTTTCATATCCGGAGCGCGTTGCCGGTACCGGTTAGGTCATCATATTGTCACGTAGAATGATATCTAAATTTACAAATCAAATGTCCGGTTACTATGTTATACAGGTGTTATTGAAATGAAAAGTCATATTATTGTGGAGTATTACAGATCCTGGGAATATTATTTAATGAAAGACTTCCAGGATAATTTGTTTTAGGATTTTCTTTAGGACATCATGCTTCGGTACTGGTGTATGTTTATCTAGTGGCTAGCGATTCAGCTTGATAAGTCGAAGGTCGTGAGTTCTATTGTCACCTAGGACAAAACAATAATTGTTTGATAACCATTATCATTTATTCTTTGTTTAGGTGTAGATTATCAACAATGTGAAGGTATTTACAGAAAAAAAGTATTTTTATAAGTAAATCTAGTTGCCATAATGCTGGCTCTTGTCTGGTAGGGGTTCAGAATATGTGTGAACTTAATTAATATTTTCTACTTAGAAAATTTATGTTCAATGTGGTTTTTTTTACTAAAATATATACCCTAAAACTATCCATTGGATTCTGGAGGAGAATCAGAATGTGTTTCACATACCTATATATAATTGTTGATTAGATAATAAATAAATAAAAGTGAGTAAGCTACAGCACAAGCTTTGAAAACAAATCCTTCCTAGCTATTACAGTAAAAGACAGTCTGACCGCAAACCACAGCACCGCACAAGCATCCAATTACAAGTCTTGAATAGAGTTCCTTGGCCGCAGTCTCAGTCTTTAATGAAATCTAGAATAGATCGAATGGAAAATTAGCGGGATAAATAGATTGAACGAAAAAGTAGGGATTAAAATGTTTATTCCCATCGTCACACTAATATCGGAAGCCGTATTTCACAAAAGCGCAAATTAAATTCACAATTATAAAAGTTACACAATTTTCCCAGNTAATATTAGTTGTCTAGTACACATAGTACAAGCTCTGCTTAGTTTAGGACTAGATGGCATTGTGTGTTAAAATGTCCGAAAATATCCGCAATTTTTTTTTGCATATGCTACTACGAGTATATAAAAACGATTTTTTTTAGAAAACAAATTTTAGAAATATTTAAAGACTTTAACATCACGGATCCCACAATCTTCGTTATCTCCAAAGTAAAACTTTAAATGATTCTCTAGTTCTTTATTTTAAAATATAAGTAAGTTATTCCTGCTAACAGTCAAAGGCGTCACATGTAAGCAAAGCTTTCTAATAGCACAACTTGCATTTTTTCCTCAGTAGCCGACAGGCTTTCATATCCGGAGCGCGTTGCCGGTACCGGTTAGGTCATCATATTGTCACGTAGAATGATATCTAAATTCACAAATCAAATGTCCGGTTACTATGTTATAAAGGTGTTACTGAAATGAAAAGTCATATTATTGTGGAGTGTTACAGATCCTGGGAATATTATTTAATGAAAGACTTCCAGGATAATTTGTTTTAGGATTTTCTTTAGGACATCATGCTTCGGTACTGGTGTATGTTTATCTAGTGGCTAGCGATTCAGCTTGATAAGTCGAAGGTAGTGAGTTCTATTGTCACCTAGGACAAAACAATAATTGTTTGATAACCATTATCATTTATTCTTTATTTGAGTGTAGATTATCAACAATGTGAAGGTATTTACAGAAAAAAAGTATTTTTATAAGTAAATCTAGTTGCCATAATGCTGGCTCTTGTCTGGTAGGGGTTCAGAATATGTGTGTACTTAATTAATATTTTCTACTTAGAAAATTTATGTTCAATGTGGTTTTTTTTACTAAAATATATACCCTAAAACTATCCATTGGATTCTGGAGGAGAATCAGAATGTGTTTCACATACCTATATATAATTGTTGATTAGATAATAAATAAATAAAAGTGAGTAAGCTACAGCACAAGCTTTGAAAACAAATCCTTCCTAGCTATTACAGTAAAAGACAGTCTGACCGCAAACCACAGCACCGCACAAGCATCCAATTACAAGTCTTGAATAGAGTTCCTTGGCCGCAGTCTCAGTCTTTAATGAAATCTAGAATAGATCGAATGGAAAATTAGCGGGATAAATAGATTGAACGAAAAAGTAGGGATTAAAATGTTTATTCCCATCGTCACACTAATATCGGAAGCCGTATTTCACAAAAGCGCAAATTAAATTCACAATTATAAAAGTTACACAATTTTCCCAGTGCTCGCTTTTCCAGTGCCCAGCGTGTAATGGCAAAGTGAATAGTCGATCATAATAAGAAAGCGTTATTATTTTGATCTGTTCGTGAAATTAATAAAAAAGTTCTTAAATAAAAAAAAAACAAGGTGATATGTTAGTTTTCTAAATAAAGTGTTGAAAAAAAGGAAAAGGGAAAGAAAGTGCTTATATCCCAGTTGCACTCGGTGATTAGAAACAATCACAGAGAATAAGATAGATAGATAGACAGAAATCTCTTTATTTGCACACTATAATATTACAGTTAGGAGAGAGTACATAAAAAGTGTGACGGAGAGTACAAAAGGCGTCGTTACTGCCGAAAGCAATATCTTCCAGGCAACCTTAACTTACCAGGTAAACAACGACGTCGCGGTCAGTACATAAATGGGTGACCACCTGTGGCATAACACCACAAGCCTCTCTATGACTAAGTAAAGCAGTGAGGTCCCGGTTGTTATCATAGAATAATAGCCGTGAAGCTTAGCTACGTAATCTTGCCGTCTTAAAAAAGCCTCGAGCCTTTGGGCGGCTTGAAATCGGCAAGCTTACGTAGCCACAACGTTGTCTTGCCAGGCTCCAACCCGCACTCGGCCAGCGTTATGTCAATTAGTGACTTAATTGAATAAATGATTTTCAATTAGAATTTAAATTTGAACCCTATCATGAGAGGAGACCCGAGCCCAGCAGTGAGACATTATGGGTTGTTGATGATGATGATGTTTAAGAAAGTGACTATAAACCTGTTACATTTCTTTCTACCAAATAAAATTTATTCATCTAAGCTATCTATTAAGACTTTTAGAATTTGATTGGTTAAAAAATGTGAAATAAGTAATATACTTAATGAATACTCAAAAGGTATATTTTTTACTACTTTTACTATATGCATGCTATAAAATCAAATATACTATATTTGATTTTATAGCATGTTTTTATTATTATTTTATATTATGCAAGGTGGGAATAGTAGTGTTAGAAGTTAAATTTTTATTAAAAATATAATAAAAAAGCGCAACAAAAAGTTTATAATGGTGACTTATTAATTAATTAGAAGGGATCAAACGATTCGATGAAACGCAAGGATGCGGAAAAAGGAAAATTTAAAACGAACCCGTTAGGTCGCTTACTCGCAAGTAGCACGCTTGAGCTTATACGCACTTTTGTACGTGATTTCATACGGATTTGCACGTAGATGCTCTTGGTTTATATAAATTGGGTGATAAGAGAGCGTAATGTAGGAAATGGGAGGGCATTATGTCATTTAAATAACACAGGAGTGAAAATTTTTCACCTCAGTTTTCAGTTCAGAAACATTTTGTAGCAGCTCACGGACATGAAAATAGTTATTTTTTTTAGATATTTCGTTAAAAACTGCTTTTATAAATCATAATCCAAAATATCAAGGAATTGTTGTTTATTAAAGGTAAAATTCAATGACTTGTCTTAAATATTTGATGCATTATGTTGAATGAAGTTCAATTGAATTTATTCGTGTTGTGTAAAAAATAATAACATAAAAATATTGACAATATAAATATATTCTCACTATTTGAAAGGTTGGTATTTACGGCTGCTGATCTCGAGTACTCGGGTTCAAAGTGTCATTGAGTTTTTCTGGTTTTAAAAATGCATACTAACATCTTGTAATTTGGGGTTTGAAAGTTGGGGTCTTAGCCCCCGTGTCTCAGAAAGAGCATTAACCTTTGGCCCTGCGCCTGATCTCTCCTTGGTCATATCCTATAACCGAAACAATAGAGAGTGCACTATGATATTTCCTGCATAGGTGGGTGGGTAGTTTCCGTTTAGACTGCCCTCCGTGGCTGAAATCGGCTAGGAGAACATCATTTATTTCAGTACTAACTATATGGCCTTAACCCTCTCCTGAGAGGAGACCCGAGCCCAGCAGTGGGACATTATGGGTTGTTGTTTATATAATAATACACCTTCATACTAAGAATGAAGGCTAATAGGATGTCTAAGATTGTACACAGAGGAGAATCACAGATATGATAAAGGAAAGTATTTTTAATAAAACTAATCACAGCAGATAACTTTAGAAATATGACAGAAAGTTTGATCGCTAGATGAGATGATGAGAAACATGTATTAAAATAATGCACATCTAGAAGATCATAATTTGAACGACCTCACCGTTCCAGGTTCAAAGTGCGAATCCCCTTAGATAAAACCAACCTCGTTATTTATAGCAATGTGGTGGGTTGTTGTATTCCAAGAATGCCGGCTAAAATACAAATAAATAGGCAAACCCTAGAACCTGTGTAAAATCTACCATTCTTTAAATGTGTCTGGAGTTTTGAAATGCATTTATATATTAACTTAACAACTTTAAAAATTTTGTTAATGTGCACTTTTTTAAAGCATGCTTTCTGGGGCCAAAATATTCAATAACCGATCCAGACGTACAGAGCAAAATCTTCTGTTCTTCCTTAGAAAGTACATATTGCATACGTCCTTTAAAAAAAGTTGAATATTTTAAAACTTCATGTCCATCCCTGATTTACAATATATATTTTGGGTGACTATAAAATAAAGCTTAGGTTACACCTTTAAAGAATTTTAAAAATCACATTGCGAATATGTTCAGACATTTTAACACACAACGCCATCTAGTCCCAAACTAAGCAGAGCTTGTACTAGGAGTATTGGATAACTGATATTAATACTTATATACAATAATGTAGTATGAAGATCCACTATATGGTGACCTTTGAAGATGCTTCTGCATCATAATTTTTTTATTGCACGTACACCTTCAGTTATAATTACTCAATAATTGCCTCGTTGGTCTTGCGGCTAGAGTATGCGACCGCTGATTAAGAGGTCTTGATTTCGATACCTGGCATAGGCCAAAGTGTATAGTTGGATTTTTTTCACTAGAAATCCACGGTAACAACACATAATATTGAAGTTCTGAAGATCGTTGAAAGTCGTTTTAACTGATATTCGGGTGAAACCGGGTCTAGTAGCTGACCCCAAATAATCTTAGAAATAACAAAGGCTAGGAAAATGATGATTATTTGAGAAGCGATTCCACTGGAGAGTTATAATAATGGTGTTAGTATGGCGGTATGCTATTATAAAAATCAGCATGGTTGCGGAAAAAACGAACAGTTTCAGACCTGAATCTGGTTGCTTTTTACGGAGTGAGGTGACAACGGCATTTATTAACATCATATTTGCAAATACGTTAACCTTAATCACTGCTTTCATTTACTTTAATAAGATGTAACTGTGTCGCCATGTCTCTCATTGTGGCCTTTAATCAAGCATAAGACATTGCTTAGTACAAATTGAGATGTAATAACAACATTTGGTAATTAATTCTAATATAGGCTAAATACGGCTTTAAATTTTCCACTTTAATGGTATCTTTAATAGGTAGTTAAGCTAAACTTAATCCTGCATTAATCACAGTTACCGAACTTTGTAAGTGTCAATTGTTTTATGTTTTTACAGTGTTGTTTGAGTAATATGGTATCAAAGGATAGCTAGCTTAATATTTTTTTGTTTCAATATAGTAATGTAATTTTAGCTGCTAAGCTTTAATACACAAATAAATGCAGTTTTTAATTCTCAAATTGTAATATTTATTAAATAGATAGAAAGATAGATTACTCTTTATTATGCAGTAACACAAAGGTACAATTACAGTTAGTTAAATTCAATAGAAAATAAAACAAAAAAGTTGTACAAAAAGCGGCCTTATCGCGGTCTACGAATTCTTCCAGGCAACCGTTGGATGGAATAAGGCATAAAATATAAAAGAAAAGAGGGAATCGAAAATTTCAGTAAGGGTAATCTATAGTAATTTATGGTAATTACAAACTCATAATAGAAAGAAGAGGTAAAGAAAAAGTAAAAAGAAAAAAGATGCGTGCGTACAAAGTACACATGTCAGAAGTGAAACTTCTTTGCAGATATATTACTTACTCGAGTAACTGCTTAGTATAGGACGACTTTAAAATTTATCACAAAATATTATTCATAAAGTTTATTTATAAATTTAACTCACTGTTTATACATTACATAAGTGCTAATAATATTGTAAATAGATGAAAAATCTG
>PKRV01001390.1:8536-23980 GCA_003709505.1 Hyphantria cunea | reverse complement strand
AAGTGGGAGTACAAACTTGCGGCGAATCGGTAATAGGATCCCATGGATTCGGAAACAGAAATCATAGGCAAATGCTCATCAATTTTCTCGAGCGGGAGGGGCTGTTTTTGATGAACTCATTTATCGAGAAGCGGCCCCAAAGAAAGTGGACGTGGAAAAGCCCGGACGCTATGACAAAAAATGAGATCGATTTCATCATGACGGACAGGAGGCACATATTCAGAGACGTCTCAGTGCTCAATAGGTTTAACACCGGTAGCGATCACCGACTAGTCCGAGGTTTAAACTTTAGATGGCAAATCTGACGTTATGCGACAGATTTGCCATCTAAAGTTCTAATAATTAACTAGTAAACGAATACACAAACCAATACAGCATGTATTATTTCTCAATATCCCTTATTTTCTCTCTCTTTCATCTTGCATGCAATGTTTCTCACTATAGCTCTCTCCCACCTCTCGCTCCATGGCACTGTGCGTGATACGACAATCGCTCTATCTCACTTTTTCTCTCGATCTTTCTCACTTGCTTGCTCCTTACTCTCACTCCATCACTAGTTGCTTCATGCTACTTTCGCCCTGTCTTACTCTTTCTCAATCGCTCTCGATCGCTCTCACTCTCTTTTTCAATACTTCCGTTGCATACTTGCGTGACGTTACATTTGTAAATTTTTACCCTCATGCGCCTAAAGAAGTTTCACTTCAAAATAAAACTAGAATTAAAACTAAAGCACAGTGAACAGAAACATACACTATCAGATACACACATATATATACAATACGGTGGACATTACGGTTCTCATCACATCATATTTTATTTATACTAACCATTTTTGTAAAGTGACAAGTGTTTGAGCTCGTCTGATGGGCAGTGGCAATGCGTTCCACAGATGTGCAGCTTGCATCATTAAGGACTTGGCCATAGAATTCGTAGTATGCTTCGGAATTTTCGAAATCAAGTTCTCCGACCATCTTAGCAACCTTAAATGCGAATCACTTGAGAACTCAAAGCGTTCTTTTAGAGATAGAGGAGTGTGGGGATAAAAGAAAAATTGTAAAACAATTTTGGCATGTGCATTCCGTATTCCGGCAAAGGGGAATGGGTAACCAGTTGAGTTTATTCCGATATTCAGAGATATTTTTCAATTGGCCCAGTATAAAATTAACCTTTTAAGAAGTTTAAAAGCCACTCCTTGGTGAAATCAAGATGGTAGGTATATACGTAATCAAGAATTGAGAGAAGAAGTGATTCGGCTAGCACAACTTGGTAGCAATGGGTAAAAAGTTTTGTAACTTTTTCAGAGATCCTGCAGCGGAAAACAATTTCCTGCTGAGTTTTAGTAGTTTTGGAGCTCAGAAGAAGTATTTATCAAAAGTAATGCCCAAGTTCTTAACTGTGTCTAAAATCGCTACTGATAACTAGAGCTTGTATTTTTATGGGTTTATGGTTAACCCATATTGGTTACTGCAAACACAAATCTGCTCCAAGTCCCTAATAATAACTGAGAACTCCTAGTTGTTTTACGGGTGCTTAAATATATGTCTGTAAATCATCAGTCATATATTTAAGGTGTGTCATCACAAAGTGTTGATGACACACCTTTACGTAGATTATTTACAGATAGGCAGGGGAGGCTAAACTACTGGATATAGAAACACTGGACAACTGCGAAGAGCAAAAGAGATACAGTACCACCTTGAAATACGCTGGCAGTCGTAGTGCACCAGTCAGTGAATGTGTCCTCAATGCAAATACGCTGTCAGTACTCGAGTAGGTAGAAGAACAACTAGTCAATTACCGTCAGAGACATGTTAAGAGAGCCCATTGTGGCAAGCAAGACATCGAAATCAACGGTGTTAAAGACATTGCTAAACTCTCGTACGGCCAGCTCCCTCTCTTCAAGACCGGATCGTATATCGTCCGCGATATGTACCAGTCCGGTGGTTGTACTAGGACGATGACCAGATTATAGGAGATTTAGAAGTGAATTTTCGTAGCGATATGAAATAATTCAGTTGTGGAAAAGACGCTTTACCGTTTTAAATTGAAACTTAAGACAGAAATGGGACGATAATTGGAGAAAGTGGATGTGTTAGATTTTTTACTAATGGGGTTACTAAAACTACTTTCTAAGCTTTCCAGCTGGAAAGTTTCCAGTAGTTAGGGAATAGTTAAATATGTGAACAAGGAAGGAATTATTTCTTTTAGAATTGGCAGGATCATAGTGTGGCTGATACAATAACTTCCAACTGCGCTGAAGTTAATTGAAAGTAAGTTTTTCTTAACATCACAATCGGTGAGTTGACTAAAGACAAATATGGAGAGTCTGAAGTCTAGAGAGAAGATATTGTAGAATATTATAATTCCTGCGATTCAACACACGTTATTGCTGCTATTCAGAATAGTGACGTATTTTTCCCTATTCACACTAGTTAGTGGTGCTAGCACTAGTGATATCACAAAACTATTTAAGTTAAAGTTAACTTTTTGATCAATGAAGCTCAATGCATATAATGGATTCTAGTCAATACTGCTCGTATCCACACCGAGGTTACTTAAACCTGTGGCTTTAAAAGTGCGCTGCAGGAGGATTATAGGTTTCAGTTTTGAAGTGCGGGTTTTATATGACAGAAAAATAAGATAAAATATTTCTAAAATATAAGGATATTACTTTAGACATGGCCCTATAACCTGTAATCTTTCTTTTGTTCGTGTGGAAACCCTCCGACATCATTCACTGCACATGGATTTCAGTGAGATGGTTAGTTGGAAAAAAGTTAAAATGTATACAGATTATTTATAAAATATAGAAAAAATATCGTATTTATATTCATATAATTGTTTATTCTGGGCAGGAGTTACATCCACAATTCAATATAAACATAAAAATATTACAAAACTTTCAAGAATAAGTTGTTTTATTCCAAAATTGCGAAGCAGGACCGCATAATATTTTAGATCTAAATATTTTCATATATTATGTGGTTTACAAGATAATGTTGATGTACAAAGGCGTAGACTGTAAGACAATATCCATGCCACTCACGTACTGAAAGTCGATTGAGAGTAAGGGTAACTGTTGTTCTAGTTGACTTGCTAAGTGGAACATCTCTATTTGAAATCTGGGTTACTGTAACTATAATGTACGTAATGGGATCTGATTTGAATCTAAGATTCCTTTCTTAGGACTAAATAAGACTTAGATTGTTGCAAACATTGTTAAAGATAACCTTCACAGTAGGTATCCTAAATAAAATGAACTGTCCTGAAAAGGAGGGTTAATTTGATTTTACAGTATTTAAAATATGAATTAATAAAAAAAACTATTCAACAGCTCCCAAAATGAGTATACTCTGCCTGTTGAAAAACACGAGCAGGAACTAAAAGTGACGGTCTCTATTCTAAATGCGAATGTGGACAATGTAGCATGGTGACCCACATTATGGAGGTCTAGCTGATGTTTCCTGCCCCACTGACAGCATTTAATCCTATGTCAGGAGTGCATAAGAGCAGACGAGACATCTAATCACAAATATCTATGATGAAAGCTGAATCTTTAGAAACACAAGTATATTACTTTGAGTGCTTCTCTTTCTCAGAATAAAGGAGCCCAATCCAGAGATGTTTGGACTTTGGTAATATCACTCACTCGGTTAATAGCATTAAAAAAATTGCTTGACCTCACTTTTTAACGAGGCCGTTATATTACTCTACAAAGGTCAATGTACTATATTTAAAACATAAACAAATAATAATTAATTAATAAATATTACAAACATCTTAACAAACAGCGCCATATAGTTTTAATCTTAACAGAACTTTTACTACAACAGCAAAATTGGCCGAAAGAATACATATTACTCGGATATTTCTCAACGTATAGAGTCTATTCTGCGATCTTTTACTCGTCATCTATCTTGGAAGTATGGGTTTGGGCGTAAAGCTCCTTACATAGATCGATTAAAACAATTTCAGTTGGACTCGTTTAGCAGGCGACGAAAAATGGCCGATTTATAGTTTCTGTATGGAATAATGAATGGAAAAATAGCTGACTTCGATTTGTTGGGAAAAGTAAAGATGAAGGTACCATTTCACCCTCCACCAGACAACCTATCACCAATATATTTGTTTGACCCAGCTTTCGTACTAATCTCGGAAGAAATTCTCTAATTGTAAGAATGTGCAACATATATAATTGTTTAGACGCAAAGAATTTTAATAACATAGACTTATTTTGTAAAAGGGAAGCAAGTTTTAAGACTATGATAAGTAAAATTTTGCGAATGAACATCGCTCTAGGTATTGTATTGTGCTTATTACGTGTCATAAACATCGCTTACAGCATTTGGTTAAGTAAAGGTTTAATCTATTTTCTTTTTTTATTATTATTTTTATTTTATCTCTCAAGGTAGTTAGCGTAATGGCGGAAGCTATGGACACATATTATTTATGTATGTAATAGATCAAAACATAATTAATATTAGATTTTAAGATATTATTGTACGATACATTGTTTGTGTTCCTAAAAATAAAATAAAATTTAAAAAAAAATATAAAAATTTATGCTTTATTGTGAATACGTACGTATTCACAAAAAAACATAAATTTGATAAATATTATACATAGAAAATATCATATTTATACATCATACCAAATTTAGTCTGACGCGGGATCCAAACCTGAGCACCACGGAGTCAATCATAGTGTTTTCCAAAATATTTTTAGACGTATTAACCAAGATTTCACGAATTTATTAGTCTACTAATTTTCACTTAAGTACAGGTAATCTCCTGTCTGTGTTTTGTAGTGAACTCGGATAATTTTGCGTAATTTCTTTTAGCATCAATTATATTTAGCGTACTGATTACTAATGGGAAATAACAAGACGAATTTTGTCCCAATGGAACAGTGATTACAGATTTATGGCTCTGATATTTTCATTTTGCGGAACATTTGTGAAATTTATGTTTCATTATAAATGGTAGATGTTTAAGTGAATTCAACTTCAAACCTTTTCGAATTTATAACAAAGTACCTTCATAATGAAATGAAAGTAATGGTCAATCATAATCTTAGGTAATTTTTATAATGACTCTGATTTAAGGTAACAAAGTGAAGTGAGTGGGAATCTTCACTCATCCTTGCCTTTTTTTTTCTTGTGGAGACCTCGTGCCTTCACCCCACCAGGGTTTGCGGTGGGGCGGTGTGTCGGAATCGTGCCAACTAAAACCATAGGGCGTGCTACTCTGCGCTTGACGGGAGGGATCCGGGAACCGCTTTCTTACGCCATCCGGTTCCTAATTAAACCTTGCCTAGTGTGGTAGCCCAGAGACGTATAGGTAACCGACTCTACTCTCTTTTAGCTACCATTCTTTAAGTGCCATTTCATATTCAAAACGGTATAGCTCTTATCTCGTTCATTTTTTTTTCAGTCTCCTCTGTTTTCTTTTGTCTCATATAAATAAGAAATCAGTTTCAAGAAAACAGGCAACTATACAAAACGAAGAAATCTGTCAAGTATGCCAAATCTTATGCCAGTGTGTACAACAAGTGTTTGAGGAAAGATTAATTGCAGAGAGTGAAATTTCGACAGCCATTTGTCATATCCTGGTTCATCGTAACTTTTTTATGGAACATCAAATTTTGTATAGCCTTACTAATTATATTTCTTCTGTATCTTTAAATAATTGAACAATGCTTTTATGACTTTGAAGTCGATTTTGACTTATGGCATGAAGAAGGATAATGGTTGTTCTTCTATTGTTTTTTATGGAGTAAGAGAAAAACGAACAGATGGATCTCCCGATGGCATATGACTAGTAAATCCCAATAACACATACAAGTCAAAAAACGAAATATAATGCCGTGTTGTATTAGCTTCCCTTCTTCCATTAATGGAGAAAATGTGGGCATTATTCCAATGAGCAAAAAATAGCCACAGACTTGACAAGTAATCTCCAGGTTAAAAATATCCTTTAGAATGGAAGCCAGTGAGTGCTGCACGACCTTTATCATACATGTCTAGAAAAAGTCATGCAGGCTTGTCGAGTCTGCCTTTTCTAAACTCATAATTAACTTTCTAGTCTAAATCCGATTAAAACCCTATACTGTTATCAATATTCAATATAAACTGATTAGAATTACCCATATACGCTTACTTTTATTAAAAAAGCATTGTAAATATTTATTTGCTAAAAAAATATTATGTTTATTCGTTGTACTCAATTTGTCTTACTTACAATTAATTATATACCAGGGGAAACAATTTTTTTTGCATCTTATTTCCACGTCACCAGAAATTCGACTAGGAAAGAGTTCCTCATGGCATAGAGTCTGCCTTTGTACATCAAGTTTCAAATAAATCTTTTACAACCTCTTTAGTCAAAACCAGATAATTATAAAATTATAACATTATAAATAACAACATACATACAAGTGGTCTAGACGTAGACGTGTTAATAAAACATATTGAAAAAGTTCGAAATTCTACGTTTGATACAATATTAGATATTTATTTGAAATACAACAGAGAGAGATCTTTCATAATATATAAAATACAATAATTGAATTGGAATTTCAAGACATATCTATAATAATATGGAAAGCTGAAGAGTTTGTTAAACGTGATAATCTCAGGAACTACTGATTCGATTTGAAAACTTCTTTCAATGCCAGATAGCCCATTTATTCAGGAAGGCGATAGACTTTATATCATCACGCGAAGACCCAAAGCAGCAGAACATAAATGAAAAATGTTAAAAAAACGGGGCAAAATTATGCTGCAGGCAACAGGAAACGTTAACGAGGTTGCGTGGGTTAGCTAGTTAAGTCATAATTTTGTTATCTTTATAGATTTTTCCAAAAGTAATAATGAAAATAGTTAGTAACTTCTTAAGTTTCTTTATTAAGAATATACCTATAATATATTTACACAATTGGACAGGCCTATGTCCAGCAGTTGATTGTGATACACTAATGACGATACCTATGAGGTACATAAAGACCATACATATTATTCCATATGATTCTTTTTTATTATATTCCAATTGTATTCTACTGACATTACTAAATTACCAGTCGTAACGAGTTATGAATAAAAATAAAATGCTGCGAGTTTAAATTTCCAGATTTTTCTCTAAAACTCATTACAAAATTGCCAAATCACCATAAAAATGTAAATGAAGAAACATTTAATCTTGACATTGACATGGGTTTACCTTGCCCTTCATGAATTAAGATATTTAATTTTGATTAAACGTTTCTTTCTGTCTTTCTTCAACTTTACTACGCAGCTAGGATAGATGAAGCAATCTTTGTTTTTACACTTAGTAGACAAACTGGTTAGGTTAATTTTTATGAGGTATCTTCATTCAGCATTGAATAGCAACAGTTAGATGAAGATACCAAAGCCTTACAGAAAACAGGTGTGAAGCAACATATGCGCTGTGTTTCATCGAGTGAGTGAGGCTACCGGAGCCTCATATCCCTCCCCCTTCAACTCTAACAAAGTTCGGCAACGCACTTATGCTGCCTCTGGTGTTGCGGGATTCCATATGATTATTGATCGATTATCGCGTTTGCTCGTTTGCCCTTAAAAAATACAAAAGTTTGAGAAAGACAGCGGAGAGGTGCAACGGAAATTGATAGAGAAGTAGCTGCAATAATGAACGCTGAATACTAAGCTTATTAATAGCAAGCAATCAATAGATACCGGTTTTTGAGTCATTATAAACTTGAGCCATTAACTAATAAAATAAAACTAAACCAGTTAAATAAATAAATTAAAAAACTTGTACCAATATGTTGTTTCAAATAGCACCCCCAATGACTGAATGTGGGAAAACAATTTAAGAAACAATGTAAATTTAGATCGATGCAATGGAATTGGTTATATATCTATATCCAATGCACTGTAATATCTTTTACCATATAATCAAGTATATTATTATAACTTTCTACCTTTATTTAATAATCCTGGCCCGTCCACTGTTTGGCTATCGAAATTCAACCATGACAGAATAAAATGTTCCCAAATCTTCATAGCTGCTCTATTAAACCAAAGTAATGAAGCGATGACTACTCAATGTGACGTAATAACTAGGTTGTTAGACTTACGATGAATCGCTTGTAGGTTTGATTTTACTTGGTGCTCAGTTCCTGACATTTATCACAAGAGGTTACCAAGAATACTTATGTATACGGAGGAGTTAGTTAAGATCGTAAACTGAGTCAGGTATATCAAGACGTCACCCAATTTACGTTTCATATTCCAAAAGCAAAACCAATATTCCCAGAGCATTTATATAAAATAAATATTTATGTATTCTAAAAAGATAAATTATCAGAACAAGTGTAACGCCCTCGCAAGATAGGGAAGCCACGTGTCAGGAAGATGATCTATGGCTGCGACGTGGTTCTGTTCAGTGCTAAACACGTATCTAAAAGGATGGTAGGTTTACGTATGTGCTATAGTATCGAAGGCATTGTATTATATTGGTTTATAGTATTTTTACTGTGAAGTGATTTAAACAATCACATTATGCCCCTTTTCACCGCACTGAGTGTTGTGGATCCATAATTCGTTTTTCAGAGTCTGGGTTTTCTTTGTGTCCGTTTCATGGGTGTTTAAAAAGTCCTTCAACATAAGAATATACTTAATTAGGGATACATGATGTAGGAAAAAAATATAAATGAAAAATTCTGTATAAAATGCAACAGCATTTGAACTTGAAAAGTTTAATGCCTTTAACACCATAAGTATATGGTGTATCATGATAACAAGGAGGACCATGGGAGAGACGAGGGGCGTGTGAGTTACTCCCTGTCCCGCACTCCTAGAACTGTATAATCCCCCCCCCCCCTCTGCCATACCACATGACTAAGGTGTATCCCGGGTGACCAGAGTTATACGGAAGGGTTAAACATATTAAATAAATATGTCCACTTTATTCTTTTGTGTATGTCTAAATGAGCTCACACATTTATGTGTATTCAAGCTTACTTAGATGTACACTGTACACTAGAGACATTGTGTTGATTTTGCTAAACGGACCGCAAACAGCTGCTAAAATGGTCTCGTGTGGATTTGAGAAGTGCTCTAACAATTTTAGAGGGGTGTTTCAACTTTGACGTCGATGTCTCTCTGTATGTGTATGTGCCTCTCTGTCTGTGACATCGTAGCTCTCAAACGGATAGACTGTTTCAATGATTATTTTTTATTTGGAAACACGTTTCCTTCACGGTTTTTAGGTATGTTAGGTAAATATCGGTCCAGCAGTGTAATAGTGGCAGTTTTTTTCCAAAATGATGTAAGGCAATTTTTTAATTTAATATTATATCAGTAGATTCTATTACGATCGTCACTAGTATAATTTTAGAGTTTACGTGTAGCATTTTTACTGTCAATTTTATATTTTAATGGTATTGCACTTCATTTGTGATAAAATTGTTGCTTAAAGAAATAAAGCATAAGATGATTCAAAACAAATTTGCTTGTTCAGTTGCTTCGTTGACGTCGTAACCATCTGTCACGGAGTAAACTATATTTTAACTACACTAGAACCAAGTTGTGCGTCTTGAGGATCTAAACATGGAATAACAAACACTTTATGGATACCTGGTCCATCGGCGAAGGTACTCACTTTCCATTAGGTGACTTGTAAGTTCACTTGTAAGTTCAGTTGCCTCCTCACATCAACTCTCAAAATCTCTAAATTTTTAGTGGTATTCTTTTTAGATAACATCTTCTTTATAATTCAACATGTCAAGTGTTGTTTAATTTTCAAAGTCTTAAATAAATACCTTAATATAATCATTGATGTTAATGTTACTGCCAAACTAAAATCAGTCATCAGTTTTTTTCGTCTTTATGTACCAGTATAATATAACTAGCTTTTGCGTGTGGCTTCGTCCGCGTTTTTGTCAGTTATGGCAAAAAAAAAGATTGTGTGGTTTTATGAAACCACGGTAAAAGTGAAACTTTCTTACACATGGAAATAAATAAATCTAATAAAGCAAATAAATGACAACATTTACATTAAACACTGACAAAAACAAACAAATTAGCGTGCAGCACTGGCACATCGTCTGACTGGCCACTGGACACTAGCCGACCGTCGCGCATCACGCGTCTGGCGTCACGCGACATGTGATACACAGACCGAAAAATTTGAGACGATCTAATAAAAGTTTCACTTTAAAAAGAGTCTATATCCTTCCTTAAGAATCGAGGTATCTCTATAGCAAATTTCATTAAAATATGTGCAGCGGTTTGGGCCTGAAAGTAGGACAGACAGATAGATAGACAGTTACTTTCGCACTTATAATAAGTATGGATATGGTTTAACTAAAAAGAGCGGATTTAATTTAACAACTGCAACACCACACTTTGAGATGTCAAAAATACAATTAGTTTTATTTCATTGTGTTCTAGTGCCGTCGCGAATGCTTATCTCACAATATTCATTAACCAGTAGTTCTCAACATCCATCACAGATGGCACAACCAGTATACTAAAATAAACTACTCGTAAATATTTATTAAATGAACCAACCATAAAAGTATTTTCACTAATGCGTTTCTCTGACCTCGTATTAAAGCAATGAGCCATCAAAAATGTATTATTATCATGAAATAATTCACTATAGCTCCCGGGAAAAACGCCAAGATCGACTATAGCGCCACTCTGCGAAACCACCGCAGTCGCTACCCGCCCGCCTTACAGACGCACGCTCCCGCCCAACACGCGCTCAAAAAAAAACCAAACATCGATTTTTGTAAAGTGCTTGTGTTGTGTGTAAGTGTCAGTGTGTGTGTTAAAAAAATCGGATGACAGACATGTAAGTTTCCAGTGTTTTAATTTATTTTTTAAATTTAAATTGTGTTGTGAAGTCAATATTTATATTTAAATACTAAACAACATTTTAATTGAATCTTCATTTACAGTTAAACGAAAATATTTGAACAAAGTATTGAATTAAATATACCGAAACATGTGACTCTCTGTAATGAGTTCTTTCAAAAATTGAAAGTTTTCTTTTACTTTTAAATAACAGCAAAACAAAGTACTTCATCGGTTCTAATCATTTAAAAGAAACTGAGATAATTCTTCAAATCATAAAATCGAGAGCTAACACATTTACGATTATCGCTGGAAGTTGACGATTGTTAAAACTTTTGATCGGCAATTTATACCAATTTTATTGCCCCAACGAAATCGCATCGCGTGTATAATTTAAGATGTAATAAGCTTAACTATTATTGGTTTCAGAACGTTACTATTAATTAAACACTTAAGTTTTTGCAATGAATCACATTTCATTTCATTTTGAACTATAAACCAATACTAAGCAATGAAAATTTATTCATATTTAATTATGTTTGAAACTTTTATACTACTGTATAGTGTGTATGACAGCAATAGCTGATACCTTTGAACGAGCAATTCTTGTCTAAATATATATAATCTGAATCTCGGCTCCAAAGATTTTCATCGAATTAAGTGTTCAGGTGATACAAACCGATCTAGCTAGAATTCATTTTCAGAAAATTTACCAAAACTTGAGGTCGTCTGATCATTTGCCTCCTATATCATGTAAAAAAAAACAAAAAGAAATCTCGGTATCTTCTTATGGTAAATTTCCCGAGTACTTTTTATTCAAAAAAGTAGATGTTTTAAAGTTCACAATCGTTTCATTTCTAAACGATGTCATGTTAGAACAGTCTTTCGAGATGTTTAAGGATTAATTGAAAAGTTTTAGAAATTTTTTAAATAAAAGTTTAGCAACATTTATAGAGGGGCTTTTTGTATTATTTTTTTAATTGTGTGTCAGTTTTTTCGCATTACCTTTAAATTATATATATATATGAATAAGCTTTAATATTAAACATACAGCTAGAATATGCGTAACGATAGCATTCCATTTCAATTGATATTTGTGATTACAAAACTACGGATATCGAATTTAAAATGCAAAAGTTTGTGAGGATGTTTGGTACTCTCTCACCCAAAAACTACTGAATGCATTTAAATGAAACTTGATTATAATATAGTTTATAGATCATAAAAACCAAAACTATAACCGGCATACATGATTGCAGAGTCGAGGGCAATGGCTAGTATTATAGACAGCTGATATTACATCACTCTGAGCTATCTAAAGAGTTTAATACTTTTTCTAGATATAAAATATTCTCATAAGATTGTCTGAATTTTTAAGCGTCTGCAAAGGATATTAGGTTTATCGATAACCCTGGAGGCTTACTCGAGATATACACGATCTAGCCTTTATGTGAGTGAAGCAGTATGCCACACGGGGCTTTACTTACAGCTCACGCAGAAACGTTTCGACCTTAGATTTAGTGTTATCTTTTTGATATAAAGGTAATTAATATTTTAGTTTGTAATATTGTTTCGAATATATGTATTTTAAATTAGTCAAAAAATGTGATATTAGTGTATGGATATGTGTTTGTACAGATATTAAGGAATATGTATTCATAAATTTCTAAGTCATTTATCTTATTTTGTGTATCCATTTTTTTATGGAATAGAAGTTTAACGAGCAGACGTATCGCATGATGATAAGCGATTACCGCCGCCCATGGACACCCGCGACACCATAGGCCTCACAAGTGTGTTGCCGATCTTTGTTAGAGGTGGAAGCGGGAGGGATATAGGCCTCCGGCAGCCATTACTCACTCTATGAAACACAGAGTAAGCGCTCTGTTTCACACCAGTTTTCATTGGGCCGTGGTATCACTCCGGTCGAGCTGGCTTTTCCACGTAATAAACTATGGTGTACGTTTCAACGTTGAACTTAATCTACTAAACCAATTTTATTTTATAAGGTGTCAATATATTCTTTATAGCGGCATGGGTGATGTAGGCCATTTAAATGTTATCAAAGAAAAATATGTAGTCAGGTTTTAGTTTTTAAACTGTTCCTTGCTATATTATCTTCCGTTTCATGTTTTATTTTATATAATGGTGTATTATTTAAGTTAAAGGTAGGTTTTAAGTAAATATACAGTAAACATTACAAGTGCTTATCCACCTATAAGTTAAAAGTCGTATTAGGTCACAGGACTCGATTAATGAATGTATATAAATAAAATGTATGTACGCGCATAATTTTCGATCGAGTACATCAAATCGGATCATTATTTTTTTAAGTGTTTGGTATTGTCAGGAACAGGTTAGTATAGAAGAAAATTAAAAAAAAATCAGAGCTGTTCTATTTTCCAGTCCGCTTAGTATACCGTCTGAATATACATTGCGGCCCGCGCAAAGTTAACACGGGCATATAAAAATAAGTTTTTCAGTAATTCTGAAAATTTTCACGAAAATTAACATGGCGGTACGAAGTTCTACGGGGAGAAACTACGGGTTGTTAGCAATTTTCGCTATCTAATTATTAAGTAAGAGCAAGGCTGTCAAAATTAATTGGTTAACATAATGAAATGTATTAACGTAAAGACCGCGATGGTATGTAACTTCTGAAAGTTGTTTCCTTTTTCATTCAATATATTTTTCTTTTATTCCAAATAAACAGTTAAAAACTGTTATTCTAATTTAATTTTAGATTATAATTGTCATTCTTGAACTCAATACTATCGAACTATATTTATCTCAAGGAATTAAGGCCTAAACTTTTATGACACCTGTGCAATCAAAAACTGTAATAACGCGAGTCAACAGTAGGACATTGATCCAATTTACGGTCACATCATAAATGTACCTTAATTTTTTTCTTAAAAACAATGTTTGGTTCATGAAACAATTATAAGTAATAGCTTTTACCTACAGCTCCGCCGCTGGGGTATTTGTCGGGTTATCGGTGATTCTTTAAACGGATATACATTTTTAGGGTTTTATACGACAAAAAGAATAAAACGGAACCCTAATAGGATCACTTTGTTGTCTTTCTGTTTATCAAGACTCTTTTTCTCAAGAACTCGTAGAGGTATCAAGCTGAAATTCATATTTAATACTCAGGTCTTCCGTCCCTTGAAGCTGTGACAAAAAAAACTTCTAAGCCAACGCAATAAATAGATACAATGATTTATGCTGCGTTTATTCTGATCCCTTTGAACTTAGAATCTTGAAATTTGGTACGAAGCAACGTCTCATATCATAGACAAAGTGATGATTGCGAAAAGCATTAAATTGTAGTTGCATCCTATAACATATCTAAAGGTTTGTACGAACCCCTTAGTACCCGAGTCGACTCGTACTTGGCTAGTTTTCTTTTATTTTTCAACCGATTAAAATAAAATAAATACTAAAGGGTAAGTGAATTAACTAGAATAGTTAAGATAAACTTTTAACCAAATCGGTTTAACAGACAAACATTAAAAAATAAAAATCCTTAAAACTGTTGTTTTGTGTTCCCTTACTTTAATATATACCCTCTTCATTCATTCGTTCATTCATTCGTCCTTAGTTTTTCTTACATATTTTTAAATAACAGATACCGACTTCTTGGATTGTTATTATCATGTATAGATAGACACCATACTTTAAATAATTAAAAGGGTTTTTTCCTAAATTTTTGAATTGTATTAATAAACTTTATTTACTTTTCTCTTACTGTATTTTCAGTTATGTGTCCCGCTCCAGTCTTTCGAAATTCTTAATCATAAGTTCCTCAGTCAATTATTATCTTATCTTTATTATTTTTTTCGATTACCTTGTTTTGGAAACTTCTACATTCCTGTTATGAAGATCGTCAACGATCAGGTGATGACTATTATTATTAACTATTACTAACATTGTGTCCATCATTAGGAATATTAATAAAAATGTAGGTCACTAGCTGAGCCCCGCAGTGTTACCCGCGGTACACAGGTATTGTGGGAATCGTATTTTTATAAATTGTAGCCTATGTATTATTTTGATGTATAAGCTATATTATTGTAAAGTTTAATTAAAATCAATCCAGTAGTTTTACATGCAAGAGTAACAAACATCCATCCATACTTACAAACCTTCACGTTTGTAAGTATGGATGGATGTTTGTTACTTTTATTATTATCACTATTGGTGAAGTAAATGAAGAAAAAGATACATAAAAATGTGGTATACAAAGAACTAATAAACAGTTTTCACTTTATTCACTCGAGTTTCTTTCTTGTATTGAAAATAACATATTTTTTTAATATAAGACAGTTTGAACAAGCACTGGTTTTGTACTTTGTGTATTGTGTTTTGGAATTACACGTTGTACTTTATTTTTTCTGGCGAAAGCCTCAATCCTTTCAAAGGCTTATGTGGACACGGGTCCAACAAGCTAATTCCCTCGGAGACCTTTAATCTAAAACGAAGAATATCATTTAAACGTGTATCATTAGTTAAGAGCAACGAAAACAAAAAATAGAGTGCATTCTTCAATTAAACAGCTAGTCGAAAAAAATCAAAATGTATAAAATATATATATATATATA
>PKRV01000143.1:1815426-1880973 GCA_003709505.1 Hyphantria cunea | reverse complement strand
TCTTGCCATGTTAGTTGAAGTAGAAGGGATTTCTCAGATTTCTTAAAATATATAAAAATTAACCTTATCAACTAAACATTTTGCATACATAAACTTATAGTTTTACTTTTTGACTCATAAATATTAGAAGAACAAAAAGTAAAACTATAAGTTTATGTATGCAAAATGTTTAGTTGATAAGGTTAATTTTTATATATTTTAAGAAATCTGAGAAATCCCTTCTACTTCAACTAACATGGCAAGAGAACGCGAAATAAATTATTCTACAAAACAAATAAAAAGAGTTACATTTGTATAATTAATTAATTAAATAATAATGTCTTAATGACGTAATTTTATTTCAAAAAGTAAAAAGTTATTTCATATTATGTCTTATTTTAACATTGTACACATGTATGCTGAAAACCACTCATTAAGATTATTACGTTTTAGGTGATGTCAGTAGCAATTAGAGAATATTTTACATTTAAGATTTAATTATATATTTTTTATAAATATTTCGAGAATCTGATTCAACTTGTATATTAATTTACTTTTCAAATTAAAGAAGTCGACGTATTATATTTCAACGTTACATAATGCTTTAAATTTTTATATCTTTAAACATTAAAAAATAAATATTTCATTTAAACTTAATGTTTTTTTTAAAAACATTGTTTATTTTATATTCGATTCAATAATTACCATTCACTATCCCACTACTCTACTGAGGGTCGTAGCTTGATGCTAAAACTCATAAAGTCTGCCTCAAATAACAACCTATTTAGTACAAATTCAAATCTGTCAATTAAAAAAAAAACCTACTGTACATAATAGACACAAATGAAAAATTAGTAACAAAACTGACGTGAAAAACAATTAAAAGCAATATTCATCATCATTATCGTCATAGTTTGTGTATTATGTCAATACTTGATCACAATGGATGCTTAACGCATTTTAAACATATACAAACCAACCTATTATTTTATATATAGATATATTAATAAAGACGTATTGATAAAAAGAGGAGTAGGTCCACATAATACATTCAGATTTTCGTTTGAAAAAACTCTTTTAAAACACGAGCACCTATGAACTCTAAATTACATTTTATTTGATAAGCTGTATTGATGACCTTTCCAATTGAAGAAGTGGGCCAAGTTCGTCTGCTAGGCGGCCATTTTATTTTATTCTGCGGCACACCTCGTAGTTTGTGTTTATAGATATTGTCTATTCTTCAAACAAGTTCTGAGCACTGTAACGATGTCATAGTGGATTAAACGATCATTCGATGAAATTACTTGACGAAAAAAGGGAAATGAAGATTGGAATGATTAATCATTAATAAATGTAAGTCCAAAGAACACTGGTTTATTGAACAGCTGTCGACCTCATCTGTAATAAGCAGGTTAGAACTAAGTTAAGGCATTCTAAAGCCTTTTAAATTGATCACATATCTATAGAACCACACATATGGACCCGATATTTAAGTGGCCATTTTTAATTACGTTCATAATGTAATGCTGTTAAATGGATTAATACAGTGTTTCTCTTGAACATCGACCCCCTAAGGATTCTTAGTAGAAAATAATAATTTATGTTTATTTCAAATTTGAACACAAACTTTGGTTCTAAAATTTAAAAAAAATATTATTCAAAATAAAATAATATTTAATGTAAATATTTATTAAATTTCAAAAACATATTTTGCCTATTTACATACCTCATTTGTTTACAGCATCTAGGTCATCTTTGAGTAGGCATATCACCTGATGGTAAGCGATTGCCGCCTCCAATGGACACCCGGAACACTGGAGGTGTCACAAGTACAGCGCCGGCATTTTAAAAATAATTGCGCTCGCTTGGAAGTTTGAAGATCGTATTAATCCGGGAATACCTCGTTCGACAGTTCATTTCATAGATTGTGTTTAGCTATGCTTAACATCAGTCCTCAACCGCACTTAGCCAGCGTGAAGACGTATGGCCTTAACTCTCTCCTGAGAGGAGACACGAGCCCAGCAGTAGGACGTTATGGGTGATGATGATTGATGATGCTTAACATATTGTTCACAATAAAATTCATATATTAAGATACAGGTCTCTTTTATAATAACCTTTGTCTTTACGGTCTTTTGTTTTTAATAAGTATAAAGAAGAAGAAGAGAGAGAGAGAGAAGAGAAATTTGATTATTTTATCTACGCTTATTGCGAGTCTTCGGTGCAAATGCACTGATATAGTTGTACATACGTTTTACAACCGTTATTAGAAGTCTTTGAGTACTTTATAGGTTCGTTCTGTGAATGCAACGGATAGAATGGTTTATATTGTAATAAAGTAAGTACTAGTTGTATAGTACTGTGCTTTGTAAATATATCAATGTGAGAACATGTCAGACAATCGAAATCGATTATACCCGTTTTACTCGCTTTGTGACCTTTGAATCATTTTATGTAAATACCGAGTGCAAAATACATTGACAAATACAATGAATACACTTATTTACGGTTTTATACAGTGCATACATTTAGAAGTATAGTTTTATGTATGGAACTGCAGTATTAAGAAATAATAGTTGCTGTACAGTGCTATAAATCTTATTTATATAATATACATGTACTTTACTTGTATAATAATAATAGTTTATTTCTTCTTTCGCAATTGTAAACATAGCATCATTTAACAACAATTGTGGAAATCCAGCCAATATTGTGAGACCGGTGCCTGTTGTAGGTATTTAGAGACATAATGGGTAGTAATAAGGAAGAAATTATTTTTTAGGTCTCAAATAAGTACATACTAAATTTCCAGAATTTACAAAAGAAAATTAAATAAAAAAGAGAAATAATTATTAAAAACCTATATATATATATATATGTTATAGGTAGTTTTTAAATATATAGGTACCTGCAGTACGATTTTAACGGTCATTTCTTCCACAGACACCAAATTTATAAAGAAATACTTATCAGCACTTCTCTATATCAAGGTATCATAAATGTGATCCTTTATAAAAGCCATTAAAGGACTACACAAATTTAACATAAGTCCACGGCTATTAATAAATCTTATAGCATATTGATTTGCAAGAATTTTATTATATTACCTGAGCTACTTACATTAAAATAATTTTAAAAAACAGGTAGATGCGTATATGGTACTATCTCTGCAAAGTACAAAGCGTACAAAGCATAACGCATATATGTCACATACATTCGCATAACAACTTTCATTACCAGTCATAGATATTTTATGTCTTCTGGGTTTTTGTAGCCTACGTTGATCAGTCATTTACTTACGTCACGTCAATACAGGAAAATGAGCATCAAGTTATTCCAACTTCAGTAATTGCGCATAACTTGCAATCAGACATTATACCAGTACTCTTTCTCCACTCAAGACGTTTCCCGTTGAACGAAATCTCTTTATTCTCATTGTAGCGACTTCAATCGATCCTTATGACATCACGGACTAAAAGAGCACGGAGTTTATACTGACATTAATTGAATGCGACGACGGGACTGTCCGCCATCACGACTGTACCAATCTAACCTCGTTTGCTCCACTCGTCTCTCTATCGAGAACGTAAATACCGCGTATTTTTTTTTTAAAATGACTCTATACATCGTTGGATTCATCGTAGCTCTGATTTTAGTAAGTCTCTTTTATTAAATATTTCTAATCTTAGGGACTGTTTTTATAATTGTATTTTGTCTGTATTTTCAACTGTATCTCTTCTTACTATGTTCCTTGATTAAATAACATTTGTTCAAATGGTTTCGACTCTAATACAAGTGGTTATATATTGAAAATAAATTTATTTTTTTTTTTTGTTACTTACAGGCGCTATTGGTCATCGCATGGATAGCATATTGCATGTTTGTAAAAGAGAAACACAAATCGGAGTTCTACCATCACAATATATCAGATCTGCAACGCAGGAACGAAATTCTTGGGCAGGTTGAAGAAACTACACCGGAGAAAAAAGACATCGGCGTTGGTATTTTAGTTTTGCCTTCACGACACAAGAATAACGATGATCAATTTGAAAAGAGACCTGATTATCCAGAAAGTCCTATACCAATCTCGATGCCTAGTACCGATAGGTTGATTGAGATACTGGACGAAGCCCACTACCGAGATGGAATCTACGAAGTTGATTCTTCTTGTGCAGAAGTCAGTGAGGTGTAAACGAACGCAAATGTTATGCAATACAGTGCAAGTGCATTAACCTTTCTTTAACCTTTTGTGCAATTTTGAGTATTAGTGTGTCTAGTATTTTTATATTTGTTTTAAATAAAACACGAAAACATTTTTTTGTTTTTTACTTGTGCGTTATTAAAATCATAGTTTTATATTTATTCATTAAAAAAAGGAAATAACATTTCAATACTTTATGAATAAATACTATGATCTTTTACTAATTTTAAAAAAAATCGATCACTTGAAAACTTTTCTAGAGGGCTAACCTGTGTACAGGATCAAAAATTTTAATTAACTTAATAAAACTATTGAATCTCATAGCATGGCCCTCTAAAACTCCAATAAATATTTTTTTATGTGATACTTAAACAAAAATCAATAAAAAATATACCTGTCCAACTATAAATAAAGATTACAACAGGTATTTTTGTTTGTGTTACTAAAAGATTATAAACGAAGCTTCTTATACATATGTATTTGAATAAAGGATCAGCTTAGTCTTTGTATTATATTAATACTGTTTTTTACGTAACTGATAGCTGATAACTAGTTATTGTGTGAGGCCTTTGATACCGTCTGTTAATTTATCGATGGTACTTTTTTCTGTCGGTTTGAAAACATGAACTACGGCATCACCAGCATCACTCAACGTCTTTACCACCTCTGTCCACGCATTCTTCATGGAATCCATAACATCACTTCGCTTCTCTCGAACAACTTCTACTCCCTCAAAGGGAATGGCTGCAACAATCGCAATAAGTATCTGCAACAAATGAAATATCTGTATTAGTTTGAAAGTAAAAGATTATGGCTCACAGTATCGACCTTAGTACTAAATAAAAAAATAAAATTAATGTAATTTGCCTTGATTGCGTGGATGGCGTATTGGTTATACGGGCAGCTCACCGCTCGCTATTGTGCTGTGTGCGGGTTCGGTCCGCACATGATACAACACTTTATGTAATTTACTTATAAATATTCTAAATCTTAAGTGTATTGTATATTGTGTATTGTGTATTTTTAAAATAATAATATCAGTTGTCTAGTACCCATAGTACAAGCTCTGCTTAGTTTGGGACTAGATGGCGTTGTGTGTTAAAATGTCCGAAAATATTTATTTTATTTTTATTTATTCTTTGTATCTGTTTCATAAATATTTGTAAATTCCGTCGATGCAGAATATATACCTATCTCTCTACACTAAACAAACATGAATAGATCAGTTTATAATTGACAGTCATATTTAACATAATCATATAGCATAAAAATACGGGAAGATACACGTATTTTTACTATTAAATTCTATGAAAAAAAATGCCTACATAAAAAGTTAAATAATAATAATATATATTCTACGCACGCACTTGTAAATGAAATATGCCTCGAGAACTACTAGGTGTTTGGGTAACAGACATGGGTATGTTATGCTTAGAACTCTAGATGCGCTTTATAACACCAACTTTTTTCAGATTCGAACCAGTAGTTTCTGAGATTAAAACGTTGAAACAAACAAACTTTTCAGCTCTATAGTACATACTAATATTATAAAATCGATAGCAGGTTTCTTTGTCTATCTGTTACACTTTCACAGCTAAACCACTGTACCGATTTCAATGCGATGCGGCGCAGAGATACTTTGATTCTTGACGAAATAGGATATATGATATTTTTTAACACGATAACCAACAAACATGCGGGTGGAGCCATGGGCAAAAGCTAGTATTAGTATATTTTAGATTAACACCAGTGCCGTTAAAAGCTTTCAAATTGCTTCCCAAGTTATAAAAAGAATATATTTTATTACTTGGTTGAGCCACGCTCACTGTGGGAGAGCTACGCTTCGGCATGCATGGCTCGACCGGAGTTATACCACGGCCTCACAGAAAACCGGTGTGAAACAGCGCATGCGCTGTGTTTCACCGAGTGAGTAAGGATACCAAAGGCCCATAATCAAACCCTTCCCCTCATCCCCCTCCCCATCCCCCAAGGCCGACAACGCACTTATGATGTCTCTGGTGTTACGGGTGTCCATGGGCGGCGGTAATCGCTTTCCTTCAGGCGATACGTCTGCTCGTTTACCCCCTATTCCATAAAAAAATTACAAATAAAAGTACTTACAACACAGAAGAAAACTGTTAGCCGATAATCCATTGCAGCTTTTTAAAGAATCTAAAAAGTTATGTACGCAATCTATGTCAGTATTGTTATAACGGTAATGGTCAACTAGTTTATTGTTGACGAAAATACAACAATTGTTGTACTGACTGGACGACGTGCCAAATCCTACTGGCCAATTGAGCACAAAGGATTAACAGGAAGACCTGATTTGATTTCGCACGCACGTGTGTCACACCAATAAGACCAGCAGCCAAATTACAGGGGACAATAGACTGTGACGAACAAGGGCCGTAGCAGTGAACATCAAACTTTTAAAATTATTAAAAATACGAATAAAAAATATCTACGGAATTCACATTTATGTACACATTCCTTCATAATGATAAAAGGGATCTCATTAAAAATCTCAAAAACATTTACAAATATAAGTTCTACTCGATTATTTCAATTTCATGGGTTATGGTAATTGGAAGTAGTATAGCTTCTATTGCGACACTTGGCTTAAAAAAGTTAACTTATACAGTTCACTTATTTATATTTAAATATAAAGCAGTAGAAGTATAAAAATTCGCCAAGGAACCTCATGTTTGACGCAATAGACTAGTCACTTTAGTTCATGTAGAAAATTTCATGTAAATGCTTTAGGAGCTGTCCAACAGTAAATTGCTGCCATGCTGTGGAATACCGGACATCATGGGCCTGTTAACTAGAATTTGCTTCTTGAACCTCGTATATGCCGGCGACAAGCTCGTCTAAGAAGGCTGCATCGAGCCATCTAAGGTACTCTCTGATACTCTGTGATAAAAACACGTGGTTTACGTGTTATACACAGCTTTTCGATTACGGCTCTCACCCAACGCCGATCGTCAAACTCAAAATTGAGTATCCCATTGATTGAAATCAACCTTACCAAAACTTCATCAAATTGCTAAGAAAGATTCAGATAAAGACGTATTTATCAGTGAGCTTGACTTACAGTTTAACATCATCATCAACTTAATATCAAGTTAGGCACATCGTTAGATTATATCATTAGAAACCTCATTACTGTTCACACAGTGTTAGATACAGTCCGCCACCTCTTGATTACATTGTTAAATTAATTGCCTTGGCATTATAATAAATATTAATTATTATATAATAAATAATACATACTTATTTTCAAATTCAGTTCACAAAACTCAGTTAAAAATACCTATCCTTTAATATTATTATTTATCTAAAGTGATAAAGCTAGGTTATATGTTAGTTAAAATAAAATATAGCTGCAACGCGTCATAAAATTAAGATAATTATGTCTGAAAAATACTTGTATTGTATGTGTAACTTAAAATGAATAACTTCAAAGCATAATTTATTGTTTTTCGTTGTAGTCATTCTAGTGCGAAAGTAATGGCGTGTTTTAGCTAGGTAATTTGAAGCATACTTCAAATATTTTTCTAGTGCTAAATGAATGGTAAAAAAATGTGGAGAAAAGATAACCCTTTGAATAGTGTTGAACGAACTAAAACAAGACAGTCTATTCTCAAACGAATCTTTAATAATCCCTTCCATTACTATCCTACCTCCTTAGCAAAGACCTATTGCGCCTCGATTCTCATCCTACAATCGCTAACGCCTCTAATCTCTTGTAATATTGGCTATTATTTTGTTTTGACCACATGACTTATTGTGGAGAGATGTTATTCCCATACAATTATTAGTTTTCTATAAACCTTTTACATTTGTAGAGTGCAACCTAGCTAGATGAGCTGTTTGTATATATGACTAGGCGTTATATGCTTTAGAAACACTTGCAAGAAATATGTGGTCATGTTCTTTATATTTTTGCACAAGTGTAGTCTCTACAATATACATTAAAAATCTAAATATCAAACAAGTTTCTTTTATACTCAGAGCAATTTGAATATATTATAAATCATATTGTTACGAATGATTGAATAACTCTGCACTGAGTCCAAATTGAGTAATTGACATCCGGAGGTGACAAGTCAATCTCACCGGATTCCTACGTTACAATAATAGGATGAATCGTTGTTATGAGTATGTTTTTATTGCCTCGTATGTAGGTATTATTGCAATGCTTTTCCTCCCACTGTAAGGCTCAACTCAAGAGTTTACGCGGCTGATGGCTATACGGATGATATGAAGCTACCGCACGATCTCATATCAAACAGCGATGGTCCTGGCGCGATCTCTTATATTCGATATTCTGACCGACATGGACACGATAGTCTACCACCAAATTCGTTTTGTCAGTCGGAATGGCAAGAGAGACAGGCCCGGGTCATGAGCCCGGAATGCTACGGCGGAACGCACTTATGCAAGCTTGGCTTGGCAGCTTCACGGGTATGGCTTAAAATTCAGGGCTATGCTAGCCAACGCGCTGTCGGAGCCGCTCTGCAGATCTTCGAATCTTGGATAAAGAAAACTAACTGTGTCACCTACCGATTGATTCAGATATTCACTAGGCACGATAGCTTCGGTGGGTATCTGAACAGAATCAAACGTGTGGCTACGGTATAATGTTGCCACTAGGGGCCCGTATTACTCGCAAGCAACCCAATATTTGTTAGTATACTGCGTACAGTAACTTTCTCGAACCTAAGTTTGTCATTTGTTCAACTCGATTCCAGTCCTAATTGAGTGTTGCAGAGTAAATCCTGTTAGTAACATTAAAATGTATAATCGATTACGTTTGTTTTTCCTTCATTTATTTTAAAATTGTTATTTCTAAGAAACATATCTTATGCTTTATTATATTACTTGGACGATTCGATACTTAAGTACAAAGTTGCATTTAATTTATTCTTATACTTTTGAAATATCTCTTACTATATCAAAAGTTTCTAATAACCTTTGATGTTTAAATTACCTGTAGCGATTGCAGACTAAGAGTTGAAATAATACTAACTAATGAATGTGAATTAAAATTTCTGGCTATTTTCAATGTGTGTTCGCTTGTTTGTGTTCTTCTTATAAAAATTAACCATCACCGCTGTAACCCACGGGTTATTGTTAATAGTGTACATTTTGTTTTGTATTGCCAATAGCGATAATACCTATGTCCAACTTAATCAGGCGTCTGAAGTTCATCATCATTATCAACAGCCCGTTGCAGTGAACTGCTGGACATAGGCCTCTTCCAAAGAATTCTATAGAGCCCCGTCTATTGATTTTTGCATCCAGTCGCTGCCTGCCCTCTTATGCATGTCATATCGTCATCTAGGCAGAGACTATCTGAAAATTACTGAAAACTAAATTAAATATGCCATGACATTCTTATGTAAACAAATCGAAGGCATCGGAGGTTCAGCCATATCGTAGTAACTTAATTAGCACCTGGATACTGTAAACAGTCATATAAAAATCGTAATTAAGGTTTCATGAAATTCATGCTGCGTAAGATAATTGTTTGGTTGCTCAATTTAGTAGAAAACTGGTGTTAATTGATCGAGTGAGTAAGGTTAGGTACCATGGGTAAATCCCATCTGATAGCCCAGTAGCTTGTTTGTGCTCTTATGCCATAAAAATAAGTATATTAGCCCCGCCCGCATTTTTGTCGGTTATCACGGCAAAAAGTGACTTATGTCCTTTCTCAAGAATAAAAAAATCCATGAAAAGTTTAATTGATAGAAGTTCAACCACGAAAGCATAATAGACAGACAAAATTACTATCGAATTTAAAATATTAGTGTAGATTTACAACGATTTCGTTTATATGATAAATGATTAAAGCCGATTGTAACATCGTATACAAACGACCTTGTCAAACTCCTAATATGTTTGCCAAAGCTGCAGTATATAAACATTTACATAACTCGTTTAGAATATTGGCAACATTGGAAAAAAGAAAAAACTGAATTCAATTTTAAATGTTGCGTAGCAATGTTCTGCATTTGAATTAATAATATTGTCAAGGGTGTTTGTTTCTTTCTTACAACAAACCTTATCATCGGCAACTGTCTACAATGGTCCACTGAGGGACATACATCTTTCTTCAGAATATCACTCAGGACACCCACGGGATTCTTGGACACTCCATATTTTAAATCCATCACCACACTGATAACTTACTTATACGATAATAGCTTTTGGCAGCTATCGTTGTAAAAGTAACGTATGTCCTTCCTCAAGAAATAAAATATCTCCATGCTTTATTTCATTGAAATCAGTGCAGCTGTTTAGCCGTGAAAGCGTAACAGACAAACGGAGATTATCCTCAATTTTTTTATATAAGCATAGATGAAAACAATGTGTATAGCAGAATAAGCTTCATATTATTCAATTGACGCTACTGAGACCAGGTTGTGTAGCGGGACGTGCCTGTGTGAAACTTTGGATAGTTCTAATTACTTATTATTATGTCTTTACTGCATATTACGTACCATAAAATAACATGAGCTTCTGTCAATGTGCTACAGCTCTTAAGCAAATAGAACTTTAGAATGGTTACGTAAGATGCTAAATGCAAATTCGGATGCAGATTGGAAATATACACAATAAATACGTAAATGAGTTGGGTTTTTCCTTCCTATTTGAATAACTCATATTATTAAAGTCTGTTGCAGATATCGGATTAATAGTATTATAGTAGTAATTTTGCGAAATTACTAACAAAAAGACACGAGCAAGTCTTCTCAGTTTTGTCACCCACAAATAATAATTATGAAATTTTTACTTTTAATATTGGGACATAGGTATGCATTAAATAGTAAGTGACAGACTAATAATGATTTCGGTAAAATATTTGACCACAGAGAGGACTAATGTCCCATTAAAAAGTTATTTTAATTTAATTTTTGCTGAATTCAGACTTATATACAGCGGTACCTTTTCTTAATAAAAAAACTAAATTAAACTACTCCCACACTAGGAATATTCATATTTTATATTGAACTGCTCGGTGGTGCAATGGCAGCGTATGCGACTGCTTGTATGACAGCGACAGCGTATACGACCAAATGTTTGTCAACATCATCATTACAAAAAAAAAGTATATATGTATTAATATCAGTGATCTAGTTAGTACCCATAGTACACGCTCTGCTTAGTTTGGGACAAGATGGCGTTGCGTGTTAAAATGTCCGAATATATTTATTTATTTATTCGTATGTCGTGCGGGATCCTTTTTTATTTCAGTTTAGAACACTTTCTTCTATAGCAGATAATAACTCTAACTATCATATTAATATTTTATATATAATTCTCGTGTCACGTTGTTGCTCACGGTGAACTCCGAGAGTATCTAACGGATATTCACGTTTTTTTTAAATGTGTGTTTTGCTGGCGTGCCTAAGACATGATAGGTAACATCACGTTTCGAACAATAAGAACCGAGCATGATTATAAAGAGACGTAGAAGAAGTTCGTACCTTAACTAGTACTTATATCAGTTAATTATGTTGAGTGGATGGCTAAGGCAGTTATTATTAAAAATAAACTTTTCCTTACACTTCCACGGATTGTAGAAAAGGAAGACGAAATTGGACCTAACTTTTTGGTAGAAACACTGGATTGTGAGAGTTCTTTTCCATTTATTTTTCATTAACACTTTTAAATATATAAATAAATTCATATCTTACTGGGTCACTGAATCATAATTGAAGGGCTACAATAATAACAATTTTTTTTAGCGTTATATAGCTCATTTAACGATGAAGGCTAAAGGATATATCAGCTGGCTATAGGTACGGAGTATCAATGCAATTTGTTGTATAAACATAAAATTTACACCTTTTCTTATGTATGGACCTGCCCAAGTGATTCTACTCTACTTGATGGAAAGCATTAGCAGAATCCAAGAATGTTGGTCACCAAACTCATTGCGAATGCAGCATAGTATTTCCCTCCTACTATGATCACGGGTCCTTTAAGCGCGGCGAGAAAAAGCATCTCACTAGGCCGCTATATTGTGGGTCACCATGCTGCATTGTCCTTATTCGTATTGAGGATGGTGACCACCATTTCTGGATTCTGCTCATACTTTCCATCAGGCAGGGCAGAGTCATTTTGGCAGCTAATACATAAAAAAAATAATGACCCACATCATGGCGGCCTAGTGAAGCTTCTGCATCATTGGGCCTCCGGTCTCGCACTCACCAACGAAACACGGCAGCACTAATGCTTTCATTTTACGTTGATCTTCTGTGCGAGGATAGTACCACCCCGGTCGAGGTGGCTCTACTTTTTTACTGACTTTAAGAGACGCAAGCGAATATGTATGGGTTAGCTAAAATAGTTAGCAATAAAAATAATGCCACTCAAATATCTGATATCCTCCATGAGAAAAGTCATTGTATTCTCAGCATTCTTCCTTTCCTCTCTTGTCTATGACACCTTTCAATGAATCCACTATGTCAAGATTCGTGAATATCCACTGATTTTACTAGAGCTATCTATCGGACATAAAACCCCGAAAAAAATAGTAAGAAAATTGTGTTCTTTTGAAGTCATAAGTACTTACATAAATTCCTGATGATTAAGTTATATTCTTAAACTGAGAATGAGATTTGATGCTATAAATAAAATAAAAGGCGCCAACATTTTCGGTCGTTTACGTATTTAAAAATTTGTAAGTTGTGTATGCCGCATGTGAATTAAACACATATTTCGCCCGTGTGTAAATCGGTTATTCTTTGGTATATTCTTTAAAGAAATTATAATTTATAAGTAAATCTAACAGCTTTTCAATAAATGCATAGAAAATCAAATACCTATCACATACATCAAAAAATTAATCTCAATTCTTCTTCTCTCTCAAATCCCAAGCTTTTAACGTGTTTCACTATAGCAAGTAGTAATACTTGCTATAGTGAAATTGGTTATATAAATTTTACCAACAGTTTTTACATAGTTAAGTTTTATAAACTTTTTCTAATTTGAAAAGTAATAATATACAATGCATTTTGTTTTAGATTTTTTATTTACAAAAATAAAACAATTATGTCTTCATAAACTCGTAAAGCGTATAAAAACATTGAGACACATAGTTATTCGGGCAAAGTTGATTCAATTCGATTCCTAAGACCACCAATTTCTTCCAGAGAAAAACTGTCTTACAGAATCGTTAACAGAGTCTGTTTTCTTCATGAACGTAGCGGCAAAGTCTTTCAATGAACCCATGAAGTTCTTCCATGTTTTTTCTGCATCATTCCTGGTGAAAGACTCTACGCCGTAAATAAGCCCAATTAAGATGACCTGGAAGGAAGATACTTATATTTTTAAATTAGCACTTGATTTTTTGAAAGGTCTTGGCTAAATCGTACTTGAATAGGTTAACGCATTGCAAAGTTTGCCTTGGGAAAACCACGCTTCGGCATAAATGGGCCGGCTCGACCGGAGTAATACCACGGCCACACGGAAAACCGGTGTTAAACAATGCTTGCGCTGTGTTTCACCGAGTGAGTGGGGATATCGGAAACCCATACCCCAAGACCATCTCCCCCTCCCCCTCCCCATCTCGATAAAGCGATGATCTTCGCAGCAGTAGTAGTTCATAGATTAGTTAGTTATCAACCTGTTAATTTGAACCTGTTTTCCACATGCACCCGAAATACTAATATCGGGTCTTGCTTTTGTGTTTGATGAAAGACTTAGCTCTTGAAATGTGATTGTTCTGTATAGTGCAGGATCCCATTGCTTGTTTTCCTAATTGAATATAACTATAGACAAAGAACATAATATCTTTATTGTCACTAAGATCTATATAAATAAATAAAATTAAAGTGTCTGTTTGTAATTTCATATTAATATCTTTTTTTCTAAACACATATGGAAGTATACACGGTACTTAAAAAAGCAATGTTTAAATTTTTTGTATGTCTGTTTCATTAATCTCTAAACAGATGATATAAGGAGTAACTAAAACCACTTTTTGTTAGACTAGCTACGCTCCGCGGTCTTACCCGCGGGTTATACCACGGGGCCCAGCAAGTTAATTCTAAAATCGGTAAAGTTTTATTGTGCATTGCATTTTGCACTTTAGACCACTCTTGGGTAACTTAACAGTTAAAGTAACGATGGTAATATTCACCAAAAATATCAAAGATGCCAAGTTCCGACACATCCTTTTGTATCGTATAAATTCCTTAAAAATGTATTGTTGTAATCACTTTCACCTATTAATGGAGTGTTGTTGAAGCGTAGATTACTTGATATGTTATCACTGGCCTTTATATTATTTATAACGTAGATTTAGAAGTTATGATTTTAAATAAAATAAGTTGAAAAACTTAACAGACAATGAATCAATCGAATGTCTGGCAGCGATTATTGGATTGTCGTCTTAATATTTTAAATAAAGTAATGTAATAAGATAATACGTTCGTGAGCTCATGGAATTTGCTGAATATCTCTAATATATCAAACCTAGTCAGCAGATATTGTCACGTACCGAAAATGTATGAATCATTGTGTAAACTACAACAAATTTAAAATTTAAACAATTTTTAATGTAAGCACAATGAGAATTTGGCAAATTTTCATTCAGGATCTCACAACTTATAATAATAAAATCCTCACACATCTTTAACACAGCAATCTGATCCCAAGTTGGGCATTCCCTACTTCTAAAAACAAATATTATAAATGCAAAAAGCGAGTTTACTGATCATTATGTAAGCTTAGACAGAAGTAAAGGGGCAGGAGTTTAGAAAATATATAGAGTCTCTCCATTCCGAAAAAAAATCCTTAATAGTCGAAGCCACAAGGTAGTTTTAGTGCTGTATTACTGGCTACAAGTGCAACGCCCCTCTTAGTACAAAAAAACAAAATTTATTCACTTAGGAAATGAAAGGGCTACTGATATGAGGTATCTACAAAAAAAAACAAGTTTATATTGATGTCATGTTATCAAATGTCAATTATACTGGTGAGGACGATTTTAAGTCATTGTTATGTGCATGGCAGTAGGTATGAATGCAATATAAATTGGGAACGGGAAACTTTCACAGGACAACCGCAAACATGACGTTCAAGGTAAGACAGTTTTAACTTTTTATTGTATTGAAAAGTTGTGTTTTTGGGATATGCATAGAATATTTTAGAAAAATATAGTTACTAACTATTAACGGCAGTTTGCAGCCATATTGACAAATAATGTAGAAAGAAAAAATAGATTTTGAATAACTCTACTTTTTAATGGAATAAGGGGCAAACTAGCAGTCGCATCGCCTAATGGTAAGCGATCACCTCCGCCCATGGACACCCGCAACTCCTGAGGCGTCACAAGTGTATTGTCGGCCTTGCTGGTGGGGAGAGGGATGGGAGGAAGGGTTGAATTATGGGCCTCCGGCATCCCCAATTACTCGGTGAAACACAGCGCACGCGCTGTTTCACACCGGTTTTCTGTGAGACCGTGGTATCACTCCGGTCGAGCCAGCCCATGCATGTCAAAGCGTGGTTCTCCCGCATGATTTGTTTTAGATTGTATTTAGATTTAGGAAAATGTGTTACTTACTTTTTCAAAAAGACTCCATGCAGTTAACTCTATAATTAACACTAAAGTTATATTGATAAAAGTAATGTTAAACAAAATCTTTATATAAAAACGAAGTGTTGCGTAAAAGTATTTTTCTTTAAATACTACACAAGCTTTTCGTTCGTGGATTTGGCATATCAATGTGTGATAATATCCCTCGATCCTATTTACGGGTAGATTTATTATTCTATATTGATGATGTAACGTTTTTTTAACACTACTTAATTTTTTTTTTCATAGTCCTTACCTCTCTAATTCACCCTATGTATGGTAACCCAAGAACCAAGAACAGTATCACGCAACATCACGCCAACTATTACTACTTTCTTAAAAAATCTATTAAATCGTTTCCACATTCCAGGTAAAAATCTTCACTGTTCTTCTCTTCATTTGTCTCATTGACTCGCTGCATTCAGCCTCACACGGACGAGTGAAACGGAGTGAAAAATCAGAAGAACATGAAACAATAAAAGAATCAAAGGAAGAAAAAGAGTCGGTACCTCCTAAGAACAAAGAACCAGAAGCACCTGCTGGAACCGATTCAAAACCATCAAACCCCTTCGATTTCAATATTTTTCTCCAAAATTTAGGTCAAGTTATCAACAAGAATAATGACTGGTCGAAGGACTTCAATACTTGGTTTGGTAGAGGCAAGTAGATGACACCAAGGAAATTAATATCAAATTGTTGAAATAAAGTTGCTGCATATGTATGAATGTTTTAATTTTTTTTTCTAAAGGATGTTGCGGTTTTACAAGGTACAAACGTACGAGGTATTTTAAAGCTTTGTTTAATTGAGTCAAGATACTATATCATAATATATATGCACCGACAGCAGGCTAAATCATAAATTATAACCAGAAAATAAATACTCTTTAACCAATCGCGTTGTTCAAGGTATATTATAAAACCGGTGTAGACTAAGTTACATGTCAGCTTAAAGTCAAGAACACTGCTTGAAGTGCGAAGAAGATGGACTTCTTACAGTTTAGTCACAAAAGGAGTAAATACCATCTGACTTTCGGAGTTTTTATACTTTATATAAGCCTCTATAGGTAGTATATGCTTAACATGACCATTTATTTTTGTCAAAGTGGAAGGTCGACATGGAGTGGGTCACCATAAAATAAATAAATAAATAAATATGTTCAGACATTTTAACACACAACGCCATCTAGTCCCAAACTAAGCAGAGCTTGTACTATGGGTACTAGATAACTGATATTAATACTTATATACTTTTTTTTTGTAAATACATACATATTATACATAGAAAACACCCAAACTCCGAAACAAATATTTGCAGATCATAAAAACATTTGGCCCGACTCAGGAATCGAACCCGAGACCTCTTGCACAGGAGTCGCATTCGCTACCACTGCGCTAAAGAGGCAGTCTACCATGCTGCATTGTTGCATAGTATGAATTTGCAATAAGTCATGCTTTCCATCAGGTAGAGAATACTCACTTTAGCAGACGTCTTCTGTACAATTGTGTAAAAAATTATCTAATACAAAATTAAATAATCATGGCATGTAGTTATCAATACACAAATTGCAAATAATAGTAAGTCTCAGTGGCGTAACGTATAAAAAATTAAATTATACGTTTGGTACCCATAGTACAATTTGCGATAGCGATATATAAATTCTTTTTTTTTTGAAAGACAACTCCCGCATTAGGAATATACATTCCTGTGTCACGGGGATCTTTACCAACAAACATAAAACGGACACAAAGTACACCCAGACTTAAAACAACAATTTATGGATCACACAAAGTGTTGTCACATTTAGGATTTGAACCCACATCACTTGGCGCTGTAGGTGATGTGGCGTCCACTGAAACCACTAGGCCAACCGTGTAGTCAATGGTATGAACATTTACAAGTTTTGACTGCAAGGGTCAGAAAGGTAATATACGTTTTTAAGAAGCTCCGCAAGTCTGCAGACCTACCTATTCTTCCGCGGAGAAAGTCCTAAAAGTCATTCTTCGGAAACCTTTTAGATACCCTATCAGTCAACTGTATAAGTACACAGCATGTCTCACTGTTAGACAACTTACATGTTACGAATTTGTTTCCGCTGGCACACAACCGCACAATCCGCTGGTGTAGTTGCTAGCTCTAACCTGGTTGCACACACGGAGACTCTCACACACAAACACTCTCTCTCTCTCTAACACACACACACTCTCGCTCTTATACACACACAAACACGCATAGATGATTATATTATCCATTTTGTAATATAACCATAATGGGTTATTATTAACATTTATCATTTCATTCATCATAACATATTGTTATAAACTAAATTCACCTATCTTGCATCGCACTAAGTGGAACCACTAATTCTCAAGAACGTAATAACCACGTGAATTTAAAACTTTATTATAATCTATTTACAACTTTATTTTAGTAAATATGTAACTTTACAAGTGTTCGAAGGACCTACTTATTATAAAAATATACATAAAGGCAGTAAAAAACATGTGACCGATACAGTACTTACTGCATTTATGAACTGCGCGGCAGAAACCTACATGTTAAAAGTATAAAATGAATAATGCAAACAATGCATACGTATGGAATAATATACCTATGTATGAATGTTGAAGTAAAAGAAGATAAGAGTTTTAATCTATTATATACTTTTATCCACTCAAATCACAGTTGTGACATTTAGATATCTAATGAAATATAAATTATACGATTTATCTGTAAAATTCTAAGTTTTGGTTTTCAACGGTATAAGTACTTGCTGTTATTATTTGAGTAGGCGCTTCATCAATTTTCGTTTGTTACCGAAAGTAGAATATCATTTGTATCTCATTCTTTAAACTCTGCACCTTTCTGGTTATGTTTAAAAAATAAAAATTATTCTAACAATGATTTTGATTTCCGTTATTGTTTACGAAAAAAGACTTTTGATAGAGAATTTTAAATAACCAAATCTATACATATATAAAAGAGGAAGGTGACCGACTAAGATACCCAGAGATCAACGCACACCATAAACCGCTGAACCTAGAATCCTGCAATTTTACATGTATGTTCTTTACATAGCGTAAGTGAGCACTAAGAAAGGAATTTTGGATATGCCACCCCTAAGGGGAAATAGATAAAAATAGGTGATGAAAATATCTATAACTGCGTGAGCGAAGCCGCGGGCAAAAGCTAGTCGTTTATATGTACGTTATTACACAACTTGTAAGTTGGTCTATATACCTAGGTTGTTTCAATGATTGAAAGCCACAGAAAAAATACAATCTCTTCTTTCATGAAACTATTTTGGATTGACGGCCAACTTCAACACAAACCTCCTTTATGAAAATCACTGGCCGCTTATGTGTCCTTTTTAAAATATGTTTAAAGATTACCTGTCATTCTGCTTCTGTTTAAAACAATGGAAGTTGCGCGGGAAGCTTTTCGTGCTATGATTTTCTATGATTACAAACAAGGGTTGGACTTCAAAAAATCTCAAGAAAATTTACGAGCTGCTTTCGGGGAGTCTGTTCCTGCATTAGCAACAATTACTTTTTGGTTTTGTCAATTTAAACGCGGTCGAGAGAAACTCAGACCCGTCCGACCAACTGTAGTAACTCATGAAAACTTCATTAGTGTAGGGTGACTATTGTGATATATATAGTATCTATCACAATAGCCACTATACACTAATACTAATACTAATAGATATACATAGTAGTATGATATAATGTGATAGAATAGACATATTACACATCGAGAGATACAGGCTGAATAAAAATTTTAGATCACATGCAGTTTCAACCATCCAGCATGAACACCTTAAAGCTAGGATGCTTGCTTCGCGATGGATACCTTATTTTCTCACCGGTGAGCAAAAATGTCGTCGTTTTGACTGGTGCAAGTTTACGTTAGAAAACAACAATTTGTTTTGATACAGCCTACGTATAGAAGACCCACAGACATCTCAGCAAGAATGGGACAGCTGGATCGGGGCGGTGCTACAATCTCACACAAGTTCAACCTAAAATGATAGCGTTCGTGCTGCCGTGTTTCAATGGTGAGTGTGGGACCGGAGACCCATTATGCAAAAGCATCGCAATAAGCCGCCATAGTATGGGTATTTACGCCACATTGGTGTAATGCTGCATGCGCAGTGAATATGGTGACCATTACCCTTGGATTCTGCTCATGCTTTCCATCAGGCCGAGTAGAGTCACTTTGGCAGGCTCATATGTAAAAAATTTTTAATTAATAACGTCTTAACCAACTAATACATGGTCATAGGCACCACAACAAATTACAACATCGTATTTTCCGAGTTGAAACCGATAAGAATAATCAAGGTAGCATTATCTATGGTAATGATAACACTTAAGATGTAAGGAGAATTTGATACAAAACAAATTAAATCGTTAAATTTCAAAAATAATGTCTGAAAAAGTTATTCTTCCAACAGGAAATAAAAGGGCTGCTGATATGAGGTATCAACAAAAGAAAACAAGTTTATATTGATGTCATGTTATCAAATGTCAATTATACTGGTAAAGTCGATTTTAAGTTATTGTTATATGCGTAGCAGTAGATATGAATGCAATATAAATTGGGAACGGGAAACTTTCACAGGACAACCGCAAACATGACGTTCAAGGTAAGACAGTTTTTACTTTTAATTGTATTGAAAAATAATATTTAAAAAAAAATATATTTACTAACATATACCTAATTCTTAATGGCAGTTTGCAGTCATTTTGATAATTAATATAGAAACAAAATATGCGTCACTGGCCAAATTAAAACGTAGATTTTGAATATACATATTTTAGATATCAAAAATGTATTACTTACTTTTCCAAAAGACCTCATCCAATTAACTCTATATTTGACATTAAAGTTGTATTGATAGAAGTAATGTTAGTCAAAGTCTTTATATGAAGACAAAGTGTCGTTTAAAAATATTGTTCTTTAAATACTACAGAAGCTTTTTGCTCGTGGATTTGGCATATCATTGGGTCATAATATCCGTCGATGCTATTCATGGGCAGATTTATTATTCTATATTTATAAAGTAACGTGTTTTAACTCCCTTTAAGTCACCATATGTATAATAACCCAAGAACCAAGGAAAGTGTCACGCAACAACACAGCAATTATTGGTACTTTTAAAAAAAATCTATTTGATCATTTCCACATTCCAGGTAAAAATCTTCACTGTTCTTCTCTTCATTTGTCTCATTGACTCGCTGCATTCAGCCTCACAAGGAAGAGTGAAACGGAGTGAAAAATCGGAGGAAGAAAAAGATGTGGTACCTCCTAAGAACAAAGAACCAGAAGCACCTGCTGGCACTAATTCAAAACCATCAAACCCCTTCGATTTCAATGGTTTTCTCCAAAATTTAGGTCAAGTTGTCAACAAGAATAATGACTTGTCGAAGGACTTCAATACTTGGTTTGGTAGAGGCTAGTAGAGGACATCAGGGACATAATCATTTAAATTAAAACTATATAAATATAAATATGCTGCATATGAATAAATGTTGTTTTTTTTGAAGATGTTGTGGTTTTACTTGCATAGCTGGTTTGGTTTTCAAAACGAACGAGGTCTCTTAAAGCTTTGTTCAATGGAGTCAAGATACTATATAATACTATATATGCACCGACAGTAGTAGTATTAATCACCAGAAAAGAAATACTCTTTAAGCAATCTCGTTGTTTTGACGTAGCTAAATTTACATTGTCTTTTAAATTGGTGTAGACTAAGTCGCACGTCAGCTTAAAGTCACAAGTTGAAGTGTGAAGAAGATGGACTTCTTACAGTTAAATCGCAAAATGAGTAAAAATCATCTGACTTTCGATGTTCACTGCTTTATATAAGCCTAACTAGGTAGTACACACTTAACATGACCATTAATTTTTTGTCAGAGTGGGGCGTCTTCTGTAGAATTGTGTAAAAAATTATCTAATACAAAATTAAACGAATATGAGCTTCTTACAGTTTAGTCACTAAAATAATTTGTTTGCTATGCATATTATATAACTAATTGGCATGGCAAACAACTTACTTTAGTACCTAATTATATAATTAAGTATTGTAAATATAACTGTGTTAATTCCTTATTGTATGGTTAAGTTTATGCTATTAATAACGTAACTATTAGTAACTAAAATATTATTATTATTTATGCCATTGCTGTGGACAGTGAGACAGAAACCCTAAAAGCGGGACTTTCCCGTCAAAAGTGGGATTGTCCCGCTCAAAGCCGGACGTATGGTCACGTTACACATACTACATACAAATATTGTAAGAAGAACCATTGGGCAACATTGAGTAACTTATCTACGCTTAAAATTTTCGGCAAGCCCAATTATCATTATAAAAAGGAGTTTAAAAAATATATAGAGCCGTAACTAAGTCCATCATGCCTAGCTTGTGATGCTTAGCGGTCTAATTGCTTGACTTATTAGGTTTTTACTACAAACAATGCTTTAAATATTGTGTAAAAATACAATTGGTAAAGAACGTAGTGTTAAAATCACGTGAATTTAAAACTTTATTATTATCCATTTACAACTTTATTTTAGGAAATAAGTAACTTTACAATTGTTCGATTATGATTAAAACTTTAGTACAACTTGCTTACGAATGTTATAAATAATAAATCGTACACGTAAATAGATGACCGTTAATCTTACTTTTAAGGTCTTAATCTTCACGTTTAAAATATAAAATAAATAACGCAAACAGTTCATACATATGAAACAATTCAAGTATGAATGTTAAAGTAAAAGAAGAAAAGAGTTGTATTCTATTATATACCCTTATCAGCTCAAATGACAATTGCGATATTTAGATTTCTAGTATAATCAAATGATACAAAATATCTGTAAAATATCAATTTTTCCTATAGTATAGGTATTTGCTGTTATTATCTAAGTAGGCGCTTCATTTATTTTCGTTTCTTACCGAAAGTAGAATGACAATTTATTTGAACTTTGCACCTTTGTTTATTTTTAAGGAATAAAAATAATTCCAACGATAAATTTGATTTTAGTTCTTGGTTAGCTAAAAAGATTAACCAAATATTCTCTCGATTGATAGAGAATTTTATATAACCATATCGTTTATATGTTGCTATATTGTACTATAAAGAATTACATTACTTGTTATTATGTTATATTGTTGTTATATTATATTATGTATTGGTCTATGTACAGTATAGTCAGTAATTTTATAAAATAAAATAAAAATATTAAGTCGGCCGTAGGGTGGGCCTGGAGATCTGTCCCACAGCCTTCGAGTCTAATATGGACTCCAGCTCTCACTAGGGAATTTATAAAAAACTGTTATGTATTTATGTACCTAGATCTCATGTAACTTAAATTGTACCATTCCTGTGTTTTATTTCCTAAGTTTTATTATTATTTATTATTATTATTATTATCGCAATAAGCCGCCAAAGTATGGGTCACCACGCTGCATTAACGTTATGCTGCATCCGCAATGAGTATGGTGACCACTACTCTTGGATTCTGCTAATGCTTTCCATCAGACCGAATAGAGTTACTTTGGCAGGTTCATACGTAAAAAGTAATTAAAAAATAACATCTTAACAAACTAATATATGGGTATGGGCACCACAATAGATTACAAAATCGTATTTTCCCAGTTGAAACCGATAAGAATAATGAAGGTGGCCTTATCTATGGTAATGGTAACACTAAGTTAAGTTAAGATTTAAGGAAAATTTTATACGAACCAGTGCACATAAGTAATTTAAACCTATATAACCGCCTTATTCTTTATAATTGATATTTATTACAGAAAAACATATTTTCATATTTTAAATAGTTTCATTGTATTTCGTAACAAAATTTTGTTAAAATAGTGTTCAATAATTGTCATAGGGATCCCGTAATCATAATAACTCAAGCTCATAGTCTCCAGTAGGCTACAAGCGGACTTGAGAATTATAAATATTTAACAATCTTAACACACACAATAAATAATACAAATAAAATACAAATTAAACTCAATAAAATATGAAGCTGAAAAGTTTGTTTGTTTCTTTATTTGGTCGAACGTGCTAATCTCAGGAAGGATAGCCCATTATCGAGGAAGGCTATAGGATGTATAACATCAAACTACGACCGAAAGGAACACAGTATCAATGAAAAATATTGCAAAAACAAGGGAAAATTATTCTTATGAGAGCTTCCATTGCGTGTGCTGCGTAAATCGTAAAACTTCAAAAATACTGTGTGTATAAATTATTGTTCTGCTTTAAAATTTCTGAAAAACAGTTCAAACTAAAATATATCTATCGTTTAAGGATGTCTCATTATAAAGTTTTAACTGTGAAAAATTTGGTCACGTTGTATAACAACACGCTATGGACAATAGGAGACGCAGACGAGGTCGCGTGGGACAACTAGTATATAATAATTAAAATATTACGTAGGCATGAATTAAGAGGAGGCTTAAATCTTGAAATAACTATTCTGCATTACATAAGGTAATTACTATTTTCAATTTCTTTCGCTTCCAGAAAAAAAATTGGACTATGTAGGTATGTAATGTTAAATGTAGAGTAAATTCAAACAATTATATATTCACAATACATTGAAAGAACAATGAAACAACAAATCGAACTTTAGTGAAACCAGACTTTAAATACCTACAAGTAATTATACAAAATGAAAATTACAAAAGTGTAGCGATAAAAATTCTCATCAACTGATAATTATAATTAGTGTCGTCTTTTAAGTACCGATCGGTACGAATTGTCCCTTATATAACACAGACATCCTGCTTTTTAACACAGTTCCACTCAAGTACAACAATGGATTACACCCGATACTTGATAATATTTTTTATTTTAATAAATGGAACTTTCTCTAAACATGAGAAGGAAAACTATCATATCGAGTACGATGAAAACTCTTGGCGTCCAATTTCAGGACCTTACAAAGATCGATTTAAACCTTCGAAAGTAACGCCAAAGTATGAAGATAAATACCTGCTTCAAGATATTGCCGAGAAGCCGTATGCACCAAGATTTCCTGTTCAAGGACTTAATACGTTTCCTTACTACGCTTATAGTTATATGCCTCCTTACGCAACAGCTTTGAGACCATCTATTAGTAACAATGACTATAATTATTATATTAGAAAGAATGAAAAACCTTATGTGCCTGAATATAAAAGTTAATTTAAGACGCAAGATTTGTATTTTTAAAGTAAGTACATCTGATTAATAAAAACGTTTTGTATGTTCTTGTAGTATTTTTTTAAAGACGAATGCCGATGAAGTTACCATAAATCTTTATACATATAAATCGTTCTTTATATATGAAGCTTTTTGATGCCGGTATCGAAGAATTCCTTGGGCACCTCGGACAGCCATGTACACACAACTCCTCTACCTCGTCGTCGATGTTTATCTTTAACTTCCAAGGGCTTCTTTCAGTGGTTTAAGCATCTGGCAGTCGCAGGGTGATAAATCGGACTGTTCGGATCCACCCAACCCAATTCCAATATGTATCGAATGTGAGACGCGCGGTATGAGAGCATAAATTTTTGCTGGAAGTTCAACAGCTGCACTCAGCATAGCAACCGAGGGAGAGCCGGCGGTACTTTTGCTCGTTTGCCCTCTATTGCATAAAAGAAGATTAGGAACCCATCGCGCCGTTATTTTTCGATATCAAAGGTGTTGTTGGATGATAGACTCTACACTACTAATACTGATGCCGAGTTCAGTCGAAATGTCGCGAACAATTATTCTATGGTCCTCCAAGATGAGTTGTTCTACACGGCAAATGTTGTCTGCTGTGTTGCTGGCTTACGGTCGATCGGTATCGGTTATTCTACCACTGACCTGGTGCCTTCAGCCAGACCTTCTTGAGGGGGTCGTCGGCGCCCTGCTTCCTTCTCAAGTAGTGGTGCACACTCCACCACAAATGGCTCCATCTGTGACTTCTGAGGCACCAAACGTGCCTGAGGTTACTTGGCCAGAACTAGCACTGGCGGCGCGACGACTCATAGCCAAGAACACCAAGGACCCTATGGCATTCCAGGCCGAGCGTGGGTCCTAGTTCGAGGTTGTTCAGCGCTCACCTCGAGCAAGGCCGGTTTCCGAATTGTGGAAGACGGAGAAGCAGGTCCTCATCCGAAAGGAAGGGCGCCCGTAGACTCACCATCCATCTACCGGCCTATAGTGTTGCTTGACGAGGTATACAAGCCCTTTAAAGGAGTGATTGCATGTCGTCTCGTTAAGCATCTCTTTAGGGTAGGGCCGGATCTGGCGGAAAACCAGTACGATTTCTGTCAGGGAAACTCCGCTGTGGATGCGATCATGCACTAGTCGGTGAAGTAGTGTTGGCGGTGTCTTTAAACATCAACATATAATATTCAAGAAATCGAAAATCAGGAATCCCAACTCCGCCAGGTCATCGTGGAGGAATGGAAGGAACGACTTGGGCAATCGAGCGCTGGACACGCCGTTATTGCGGCGATAAGACCCGTTATGGAGGATTAGCTCGAGAGGTATCACGAGAGCCTCTTTTTTCGGTTAACGCAGGTGATCACTGGAAAAGAATGCTTCGGAGATCACCTAAGTCTGATCCGCAAGGAGCCAACGCCTGAATGCTACCACTGCGATGGCCAGACCGTGGACACAGCGCTCCACACACTGGCAGAATGGTGTGGTTCGTCGGGATTCCAGGGATTTCCTTTCGACGGTGTACCTGGTTCCCGGCCTCCTGATACCCGAGGCAACGTGGGGCTTTAGTCGGTTCGAGTCCGACATGCCTACCATTTTCATGCGGAAATCTTTTTCGTACTTTAACTATTCAACTGATTACATATTTATTTTTATGACTTACTTTTAGTACCCGTGGCTCCGCCTGTTTTTATATTTAGTATCAACAAAACCAAAAACAGCTTATTTCCTTCTCCAAGATCCATTATATCTCCGTACCGAAATTCATCCAAATCTGTTTAACGGTTGAATGCGTGACAGGCTGATAGACAGATCCACTGGCAGAGTTATTTTCGAATTTATAATATTAGTATAGACTATAATTACTTTACAAGCTTCAGTGTTGCTTCCGTTGTTTATTGTTATTATAGGTGCGTAAAAGAGACACTACCAGTCTCCTAAGTCTAAAAACATCGGCCTACATAGGTATTATTTATATGTATTTTCAACGAGCTGATCCAACAGACTTCATCCTGTCAAAAGTTATAGGCCTGTTGGGGTCCAATAGAAACAATAAATAAGCAAAATGTTTTTACGTCTTTTCTCTCCCTAAAAACTTCCAACCTTTGAAACAATTTGTATGGCAACGGTTCTAAAGGGTACTCATAATGTAAAAAGTAAATCTCCAAGAGCTTAGCGGTAAAACCTCAGTGACAAAAGACGGACAAGCTGACACATGATTGACCACAACATTACAAGTAATACAAAGATTCCAAATGGAGACCCTTCAAGTACGGAATGCCAAAAGGAAAATTAAAATGGACTTCCCCGTTACCTTCATATAACAAAACGTATATCAATTTAAGGAACATCCTAGAGACTTCGTGATTTGGTATTTAATTTATAAATTATCAACGGTCTGTGAAATAAACTTACGTAAGCTTTATGTGTAACACCTTATACAAATACAGATTAGAATAAACACGAATATTCAAAGTCTTTGAGTCATTATACTAAACCAATTTATCGATTGATTATGAAAATGTTGGGATACCACTTCTTGTTATTTTTTTTAGTTAGCTTAAGATATTTGTAATGAGATCTGTATTTTTAAACATTTATGATTTTTTAAGTGAAAACTTCTTTAGCAGCGTTGTGCACTTTTTTGTGAAAGGTAAAAAATGTTAAACTCCCTTTACGACATGTGACCTGATCAAAAATTCGCAAGACGGAGGGAGAGTAGACCATCAGCTGCCTCGGTGGCATACGCGACTGCTGTCCATTAGGTCTCGGACTCGAATCCTGGGTCGGAACAAATGTTTGTATGATCCTAAAAATATTTGTTTCGGAGTTTGGGTGTTTTCTATGTACAGTATATATGTATTCACAAAAAAAATTATTTATGTTTTCATATCAGTTGTCTAGTACGCATAATATAAGCTCTGCTTAGTATGGAACTAGATGGCGTTGTGTGTTTAGATGTCCAAAATATTGATTTATTTATTTATTATTTGTCATACCGCTCGGGTGAACCTGGGAGCGCCGAGTGTACCCGAGCGAGGAAGATACAGTCAGCTGCTTTTCGCTGTTGTGTTGTGTGCTTAGTATATTCAATTAATGCGTACTAATTGTCATTATTTACGTTTTATCGCGCATTTTATTTAAACAGCTAAGAGGTTCATTTCAGTATAACTGTTTATTTATAGTTTTGAGTTTTCAATTCTGTCGGTAGTCCTCATGATTACTTTTTGTTTTGTTTTTATTATGGCGTACATTTCTACGCCAAAACATGACTTCGCCATACATTTTAGCTAAAATGTAGAGTTGGTGAAGGTAGGGCTGGTACAGTTAGGGTGTGTAGATTTAGAAACTTGACTCTACATGAGATCTAATATCTTTTTCACTGGGAAAGCCATATGCAGTCGTCTTGGCAACGTTTTACCTGAAAATGTTTTTGTTGGGATATGTTTTTCTTCTCCTTTCAACACCCTATTGATATAGAAGTACATTTTTTGTAACTATACTTCAATTCAAAAAACATAACGTAGGTAACTCTTTTGGTTAAAAAAAATGGGATTGATGAACATAATACTATGAATATGTTCATAGTATGTACCTCTATATTAATAGACATTGGAACAAAAAATCACAAGTTACACTATTATGGTCGTAATTTCCCGATGCGCAACTACCATCAAGCTTACGTTTTGAATATTTTTTTCTACAATATTTGTGTTATGTAAAATAATTGTAATAGGGTGTACCTGTTACAAATAGTTTACATAGCAATATGGGTGTTTTTCACCGATATCGATAATTGTTTGTTTACTCGATAAAGCCTACGTATAATTATTCTCGTGTTATTAGACTTGATTGAAGAGTAGAATAAACACAATTACATGGATTAACTTCCGTGATGAGTCTTATTAAACTAGGAATTGTGTAGTGAAATATCACTTACTGCCTCTTTGTATTAAAAAATACCTATTTCCTAGAAATTATTACAACTAGTTTCAAGGAGTATACAAAAATAGCAAGTATTCAAAAGCAAGGCATAGACTAGCTTCACTTTACTACATAAATACTATATTTTATTCTAATTTTTTTTAATAAGTTTTTGATTTTATTTAAAGTATACTTTTTAATAAGTGAGTCATGTATCGCGCATGCAGCTAACGTTTTGAAGCTTTGTTTTATTGGTATTTTGTATTATAGGTTACCATATACCTAAATGATCCATAAAATCTGTACGAATAAATAAAGTTGAAGTATTTACAATTTCAAATTAACAGTTTATCCTAAATGTAAATGTAAGTATAGGTATACGATACTTACATCAAATCTCTTTGTGGTAGATCGTGCCCGCGTTTGATGTCGTATAGTGGGTAACACCGCGAGGCTCAGCTAGTAGAAAATATTTTTCTACTTTGCTTTTATTTAAGTTTTGTTATGCTGTTTGAACCTAAATAAAAACACGTTTAAAATTATAACATTTAACTTCTGTGTGTTTTAACTACGAATTGAGGAATTAATACATTTTTTCAATGGAAATGTGTCAATTATAAATAAATTTTTCAATTCTTTATTTACTTTAATGATCTCAGAAAAACAACACAGTTTTTAATTCGAATTTAAGTAATTACATAGATTTGTTTTTGAATTAATAGCCTATATTAGATTCATTACTTGCCGTCGTCCCTTGTTGGTGATAAAACTATAAATTAAAATATATTGACTTCATTCTTACTTTTTTATTATTATTATTTTAAGTACGAAACTTTGGTTACTATTGTTTCTAATCTAATTTAATTTTGTAACAAATATCCTCTTTTTGAATTGTTAATTTTTTGTAAAATTGTAGTTGTGTATATAATTTAGTAGTAGTATATAATTTTAATATCTATTTTCAAACAACAACTTTAGTTCTAAAAAAATTTAAAATTACTTATACTAATTTCACTAAATTATACCTATACAAGGTCATACTACACATACTTATGAATTAATGGATAGATAGATCTGCATTCGACTTTTTATTCATACCTAACATTTTAATACTACACTTATTTTAAAGTACTGCAAAATTACGATATTTATACTAACCTTTAAATATGTAAACCCTTTATTGAATCGCGTTTCGCGGAATTAAAAATTATAACACATTTAGAATTTACCCATTTTGTTGATATGACAATTACGTCACCATACAAAAACATATATAGTGTGGTATATAAGGCTTACAAGATCAACCGACATTTCAGTCTCATTTGACAAGCAGCTTACAACCATGGCATCATTTAAGGTACATATTTTCCGATTGTTTTCACTGTATTAACACTTAACAAAATATATGGAGATCCTTTATAAGAAAACAAATGCTACAGAGAACTTTTTGTACTAGCAAGTGTCGGCAATATATATGATCAGTGTATATAAAAATCAGGTCATAATAAAAATTAAATTAAAGGTCAGGATTCAATATCCATTTGGTTTTGGTCATAATACAAATATATTAAAAGTCAGGTATCAATATTTATTTCGTTATATACCAAATAGATATTGGAACCTGACTTTAAATTTAATTTTTATTTTAATATTTGACTGCACGGTTGGCCTAGTGGTTTAAGTGGTCGGCCCTGGACAAGACGGAGGCCCTGCTGTTCCATGGGCCCCGTCGTGGGCCGCCCCCTGGTGCCTCCATAGTGGTCAACTCGGTCCTCGTACCGGTTCGGGCCTAGATGAAGTATCTGGGCCTGATCCTCGACGGTCTGTGGCTCTTCGACGAGCACTTCCGGCAGCTTGCTCCTAAGCTGGTCGACACTGCCCCCGCACAAGGGCGACTTTTGCCCAATCTGGGTGGAGCCAGTGTCGCAACGCGAAGCCTCTTCACGGGAGTGGTCCGGTCGATGGCGCTGTATGGCGCACCGGTGNTACAATGAATACACTTATTTACGGTTTTATACAGTGCATACATTTAGAAGTATAGTTTTATGTATGGAACTGCAGTATTAAGAGGCACAGAGGCAGTCAGAATACTTGTTAGTATTTGAAAATACGTAAAGAACAACATGATAATATTTAAAGATAAACCAAATATGTATGACAGAGAACATATCCATTGGCAGGTTTTTTTTATGGAATCGCGGGCATACAAACAGACGTATCGCCTGATGGTAAGCGCTTACTGACGCCCATGGACATCTGCAACACCAGAGGCGTCACAAGTGCGTTGCCGGCCTTTGGGGATAGGGAGAAGGATGGGGTATGGGCCTCCGGTATCATCAAACACAGCGCAGCAGCGTGGGTCTCCCTCGTGTAAAAAATCAACTGGTGAGAAGGAAAATTAAGAATGATTTATTTTCTTAGTTTGACCAAAATTGTCTGAAGCCATGAGCCATTCATTGAGTGACTTTATAGACTACGTAGGAGAGATATTTCGAAACTGTCACTTATCTATTAAAACTTCTAGATAATTTTGTGTCTAGAAAAGAAATATAAAAGTAATTACATATTATATTTTGCTAGCTTTTGGCCTGAGCCGTGGTTAATAATAACCTGTGTTTTCCTCAAGAATCAAAGGATCTAGATTGTAAATTTTAGCTTTATCAGTTCGATTTTAGTTAGCTTCCAATTTATAATATTAATATGAATAAAATACGGTACGAAATCCATCAAAAATTCAAAAGAGTCATGGTTACGGACAAGAATGCAACCTAGATATATAAATACATGTTAATGTGTTGTTATTATTAAATTTCTTTGAAGTTAAGATCTTAAATTTACCTTGATCCGAACTAAACGTGTCTGCTGCATAGGCTGTAAAAAAGAATAAAGTGCAAATCTCAGTATTCTTATTATTAGTTAAAGTATATAAGATTATTATGTGTTTATTTATTATTTTTATTTATTATTATTATTTCCATCATTTTATTTATATCTACATGTGCATCTACAGCGTGCTAGTTTCAACTTAAAGTACCTGAATGCGCGTGCTTTCCTCGGTAGTATTTTTTGGCAAATTTTCTAAAAATGAATCTTAGCTAGATCGCTTTATCGCCCATGAAACCCCCTGCATTCTAAATTTCGTGAAAATCGATTGAGCTGTTTCCGAGATTCAGAATATTATATTGACAATAATTGCTCGTTTAAAGGTATAAGATAGATAGATAGATAAATATATTGTAAATTATTTAAAGCCGTTGTTTTACGAAATATTTTTTTTTTAAAACAATTTGTATAAAATTTTATGTATAGAAAAAAAAATTGACAAATTAATTTGTCAATTTTTTTGTCAATTGAATTCATGATTTTAGTTAACTAAAATCATGAATTCAGTTATGACTCCTACTAGCGGAATGTATCAGGCAGGTCCTCTGATACATTTATAACAGCCTTAAAGAATTTGTTTTCAAAACAAGAAATTGAGGAGTTCGTTGTAAAATAATAAAAAAATAATCAATTTTGGAATAAATATTACACAGATATTTTCGAGTCATGATCAAATATTCCAGGTGGGTAACCTGGAATATTTGAGTACTAAACAAGTGCACCTATGATAAATGCTGTGAAAACTTGAATTAGACGCCTTTTTATCATATACCGCAAACCGCAATAACGAAGTCCGTCGATTGAGGAAATAAATAAATTCAATAAAATTTGCACTACAAAATAATTATGTTGTAACCTGGAAGAGTTCAAGTAGTAAGGTTTTCCGCATAATGCAGTTATTATACCAGTTCATTCACAGATTTCTTTCTGGAATTTTTAATAGTCTTTTTTGGAATTTTCAATAAAAATTTTAACGAGGGAAAGTCACAACAATTAAGCAAATTTTTAGATTTATTTATTAAGAGATTAATTTCAGAGAGGGAAGAGGGAGGTGGAACAAAAACGGCGGAGGCACTCGTTTGCCCGTCATCCCGTAAAAACTAAAGTTTTTAAACATAACGTTCACTATCATATCTTAGTTACACGTGAGAAACAGACGTTTAAAAAACGTGAAAATCGGTTCAAAAGTTTCGGAGAATAACGGCACTCCAGAATTTAATATCGTAGATTATAATATTTTGATAAAAATCCTATACCTTTAAATGCTATTTTTGTGATTCTACAATGTTTTCAGTTGTAGTCTACACGTACGTGGCAGCCAGAATATAAAGTATTACTTATATTTTTTTAGAGCTATAATTTTAGTGCAAATTTAAAATTCCAGTCACGTATGACCATGTTTGGCGGTAATTTTGTAGATATGATCTGTAATGGTTCGTTTTACCTTTTATATTAATTGCTTGTGCATTACATCTTTATACGCCTGCCAAGATTATAATATCAAAGAACCCAAGGGCGGAGAAAGGAAGTGGAGTGAAGACTATGGACAAAGTAGAACTCTAGTTTGATCGCATATGACCATAAGGTTTAACAGTTACTATATTATATGTTTACTTCAATATGAAGTGCCTTGATATAATGGGTGTCTAGTTCTCGCAATGTCAAATCATTGTCAAACATTGCATAATTGAATAAAACGAAAAAGTTGTTCGGAAATTGGTCTCTTCAAAAGTAACTATTAAGTTGATATAATTTGATAAATTTATTATGAATCTTATAATCTATTCTCGTGACAACCTCTCGTCAGACACGCCATTTTTGCAGATGTGGCGCGTTTGTCACGCCATTTTGGGAGTACTCCCGTTACTACTTCCACTCTCATCGAAATGACGATTTCTAAAAGAAATGTGTGTGTTGTGAAAACCTAAACGATCATAAAAACTAATTGTAATGTCTTTGCTAGTACCTGTTTCTGGGACGGGCTTAGAAGTTATAGCAAACATTAAAAAGTGGACAACAATAAAAACGCATGATTTAATTTCTTAATTAGGACATTCCAACTTTACTGTAATTAAAAAATTCAATTTTGTAACATTTTTCTTTATGAGAAGGTTAATGCAAATGTCAAGCTGTTTTTTAATTTTTTATGATATCCTATTAGGTAAAAGTCGCAGAAACAGGACAGAAGGTTCAAACTTTCGGTACAGATATGATAAAAAATACATCAACATTTTTTAAAGAAAATATTCTTGCTCTATATTTATCTGGGTAAAAAACCTGGAGTTCAATGCCAACAATACTTATTAATCTTTAAATGCTATTGGTGCTACATACAATTTTTGCATCATTAAAATTTTTCATTAATGAATGAATGTTCATAATTGCTCAAGATTAACTCCGAAATTATCAAATCGATTTTTGTGTTTTTGGGTTTTAGAAAGAAGACGCAACAGTTGCAGACGAAGATGCATGGGTCAGCTAGTCTATACAAATCAATAAATTTTAAGTGTCTGTTTGTAAATTAAAACATTTTTTAACTAAATTCATATGAAAGTATGAACGATACTTCGATCAAAAAATTAATTTAAAAAAATGTTGTCCTTCTATTTGTTCCAACTAATCTCTGGAATAGCTGATGATGTAAGGGGTAATTTAGGCAACTTTTTTTAGACTTGCTCCGGCTCGTGGCGTTACCCGCGGTTTCTATTGTATTGCGGGTAACACCGCGTGGCTCAACTAGTATAATATAAATTTAGGAAAAAATAAAAGGTACATTTTTTTTATATGTTTATGTAGTTTTTATATTTTTTTCTATATTTATAGTATCGAACTCATTGGACATTCAAGTGTTAAAGTGATAGTAATATTATGTTGACGCGATGATTAAAATAATGTTTTGACAAATTAGGTTTTAGTATTCAAATTAAAGAAAATATAGATTTTATATCATCAGCCTATGATGACACCATTATCGTTGGTTTAGTGGTTACCGTATGCAACAGGCAATCAAGACATCTCGGGTTTGATTCGCAGGCCGGGTCTAAGGTGTTGTTGGGTTTTTCTTACAAGAAATTTTTAATACCAGACCAGTGTAGGTCGTCGTTTGTCGGTCCCGGGTATCATGAACATAGCAATCGTTATTAAGAAGTCAATGCTCTCAAGTATACTGACAACAAGTACTTTATTTTATGTTGTTAGATTTTAAAATATTTTATGTTGTTATACATAAATTTCAGGACTGACCATTTAACGTCACACATTTACATCTCACTTCTTTTGTCGTGGACGAGAACAACCGAAGACATAATTTTGAGCTTGGCTGTCATTCCATTTTAATGTTTCTGATGGAATTTTATTTATTTTTTGTACAGAAGTTATTAGTAGATATTATTATACATTCGTAATAAAATTAATACCAAATGGTTTTTGTTAATATACTGTATTTTCCTACGTTTACGGGGTATAAATGTATTATTTTCTATATTTTTTCGTGTCTTTGAAATGATCGAGTGAATTGCCCATTCAGTCCGTATTTTTACGTGTTTTCTGTATATGCTTAAATCGTTCAAGTTTAGGTCATCTGGAAGTGGGTTAGAATTGTGGCCTACGGGTGTTAGTCAAAAACTTTAGGAATTTTGGGCGTTAATATCTAAATAGCCATTTAAGATATGTCATGATAGAAATTCGACATGTCTGTCATGCAATATTTTTTGAGTTATGAGGGTATCAGAAGTGGCTCCAAATAGTTCGTGTAATATTGCACACGGCGCTGCTCGTCAGTCCTGTTAGCTTGAACTTGGTTTGACACGCTTAAGTTGTGTAAGAGTATTGTACTTTTTTTAATTATCATGGTATTTTAAACATGTGTACTTATTTATTATAGTTATAGTACTGACAGTACAAAATCTTACCTCGACGTCTAGCTATGGCAGTGACAAGAGTGACGAGGACTAATAGAGCCTGAAATAATGACAAATAGTATTAATTTCTTAATTTAGTCTACAATATAAAATAATCGTTAATTTTAATTGTATTTCAAATGTATTGGAATACTGACTACCAAAATTATTTTTTAATTGTACTTTTAATTAAGATTAATTAATTATATTTTCAATTAAAAACAGTGTGGTTGTTTGAGTTTTCTCGATTATATTTTGTTAAGAAGTAAACAAAGACGACAACCAATAAGAATATTTCATTGAAAATTATTGTAATAGTTACGGTCAATCGTTGGGTAACCATTTTTTCTTGTCATATATCTGTTCAGTTCAGTCAATAAACCAGAAATGTATTAATTGCGGTGTCAGTGTCTGTATAAATACAAATGAATCCTACTGATCCCACCAAATTGAATAATTCTTCCTTTTAATTGTTTGTTATTACCATGAAAAGGTTTGTATATAAGAAAATGAAAAAAAAACCGGAAACGTTATATTTTCTTAGTCCGAGACTGTCCATTGAGTACCAATCGGCAGATATAGCAGACATAAGACAAAATAAAAAATAGGATAGCAGACCTAAAATAAGAAAAAAATCGGAAATTTATGTGTTTTTGTTTATTTTATGTTATTTTTACAATACGTAGTCTATGAATATAAAAATCAACAATATCAGTATGATAACAGACGTTAAATATGAATAATTTACTTTTATCGTAAATTTAGCTTGGCTTGGCATGGTGGTTTGTCTTTCACACTATGTTACTCAACCAATCAGTACTAACTAAAAATCAAGTTCCTAAGAAATCAAAAGTATAACACCAAATAATAACAGACAATTTACGCACGAAGATTCAGAAAAAGGTTGTGTAACTATTCAAAAATCTTTTCTACCTCAATATTAGGTCAAAGTTGGCCTCGTTAGTCATATCTTTACTTATTCAATCAAGTTAATATTGTATAACAAGGCTTTAGATAAAAGTCATACGTATTTATATAATGAAAGAAGGTACTCACAAATAAAAAAAATAAAATCGCTCGAACCTCCTCTTCATATGTCAATGGTGGATAAGTGGGATACGGCAATGTTGTTTTATGCATTATGATAATAGTATTATACCTTTAAAATTACTACAAGATCTGCTCGTATTGTAAGCCCTTATAATGGAATAGACAATGCAGAATTCTTGTAATATTCGAATATACAAAGCGTGTTGTGCCTTTGAAATATGGGTTCCAATGCAAAAATTATCATATTTTTTTATAGTAAATATATTGTTTTGTCAAAAAATTAATTGAGAAAAAATGTTTTTTCCCTAACTACGATTTCGAAATGAGATAACCTTATACTATATATAAGAGAAAGACTAGCTTTTACCAGTGTCTCCGCCCGCGTCTATGTCGGATATCGCAGTAATCATTTATATATAGGCTATATATAGTTATATATAGCCTATGATACTCACAAACCTTGTGGCTTTTGGTTTGGCTTTCTATTGGTAAAATAATTTTTAAAATTGAATATTTAAATGCAGAGATTATCCATTACAACTTCACAAAGTTTACCTTTTTAAAATATTAGTATAGAAAATTAAGATAAGATGAAAGCCAATAAAGTTCCTGGGTGTAAATGTTCTAAATGGAAGGATATCCATAGTCACTATCGTAACGATTAAGGTAAGACAGCAATATCTACGCGTAGCAAACCACGTGTACTAGACAAGGACGGAAGTCCGGACCGGTAACAAAAAAGATGGAGTAACTCACTGAAAAATGTAGTAACCACCATAATTATAAATTGAATTATGCAACCTATTTTTAGTGTCTTAAGGTGTGATTTTCACTAAACAAACATAGTAGTTACTAGATGAGTGCCGCGGTGGCTTGTCTTCATCAATTTTTTAATACTATCCTCCAGTATTTGAACTGAGAACCATCCAAAATAAATGTGTTCGGAAAAAATGTGGCCACATTCTTTACTTTAGTGATTTCAAGATCATGTGAAGTGATCGTGATTTCCAGTATTGGAAATGTATTTAATCGGTTTCAATGTTTTCCATTAGGCAAAATATTTATGTATTTCTTCCGTGCGAAGAATATATATTCATAAGAAACAAGTTTTAAAAAGTAATATAATTGTCGCACAGTACACAGAGCGTTTAAAGACAAGATCGAGTTATTTGACCCTAATAATTACTCATTGCAGACAGTGGTATATTGTACTGACATACTACATAACTTTTGTACATAGTCTCAGTGTTTTTATTGTGAACAAAACCTCTATATGAACGCATTACTGCTTGATGCATCAATTATGTATGTAAATAAACCAGTGGTCACCCAGTGGATTAAATTCGACCATAAATTAGTGGTTTCAGTGGTCGCCACACCGCTTCCTACTGCGCCAAGTGTTGTGGGTTCAAATCCTACATGGTACAACACTTGGTGTGATCCATAAATTGTTGTTCTAAGTTTGGGTGTACTCTGTGTCCGTTTCATGTATGTTTGTAAAGATCCCTGTGACACATGAATGTATATTTCCTAATGCGGGAGTTGTCTTTTTGAAAGAAAAAAGAAAAAATCATTTCATTGTTTTATTTTTAGCATTTTGCGGTGTTACTCCATATAAACTTTATTTGTGCCAAATTTCATGCTCCTTTTTGGTAAAAAGGGGTATACAGTTTGTACTTCACGTGTTTATAAATATATAGATATATACTTTAATGTATAATATTTACCAAATTCGAAATGGTTTTTAAAATATGTCTTTACGATCAGGCCAATTCAAGCTGCTGTTCCATTAATGTATTCTACTTGTAGTACCGATTACCTCAACCACCTCACACTATCAACCTTATCAACCTATCAGGTATCGGTAGTAGGACATAGTTAGGTGACCAACGACCATTAGAAGTAGGTACCTACTTCTCGGCTTGTTTTAGCCAACTTTGATTCGTAAATTTACACCAAGTGTTACTAATATGTTAAATAGAGCAGAGATGTGTTATGATCAATTCGGCTAACATATTCTAGGATGCCCTGCGATGCAATGGATGGATGTAGACAGCCCCAGACCGGGACAGTTGCCGCTTCTTGGTTCAGCAGTTGACTAAATGAAATAGTCATATCAATACTTACGATAATAAAGTTAAGAGGTTTATTTTTCAATTATGCCAGAACGACACACATAAAGTCCTGAATAGCAAATAAATGAAATCACGAAAATTGAGGCTTGCGAAACAACAGGTGTATACTAATAAGGAATGAAATGTAATATTATCTAGCTATAATATATATTTGACTGCCTCGGTGGCGCAGTGGTAGCGTATGCGACTGCTGCGCTAGAGGTCTATGATCTGCAAATATTTGTTTCGGAGTTTGGGTGTTTTCTATGTATAATATCTATGTATTTACAAAAAAAAGTATATATATATATATTGATATCAGTTGTCTAGTACCCATAGTACAAGCTCTGCTTAGTTTGGGACTAGATGGCGTTGTGTGTTAAAATGTCCGAAAATATTTATTATTATTGTTATTATTATTTATTATATTGAATACATATTATAATATGAAAAGATATAGGTACCATTTTATATAAGTATATGGAGCGAGATGTATAATCCAAAATGACGTGGTTGAAATGCATCGGTAAGGACATCGTAATGCACCAAACTCAATGTTTGTAACAAGGATATAACTGTTTATTCTGTTTTTATTATCTCACCTCGACTTAAGGTTGCTATTTAAATTTACATTTAGTTTTACAGCGTTGTTTACATTCAAATGGTTATAAGGCATAGGAAACAAATACTCACAAATTATGATGGTTCTTTGTAAAACTTTGAACCCTAAATATAATATCATCGTAAAAATATTTATTGCCTGTTACTAATGTTATAGAACAATATATTTCGCTTCAGTTCTATTTACAAGGAATGTCATTCAAAGATGTTGAAAGAACATGCTGTGGTAGTCTTCTAGTTATTTAGAATGTCAGGATAGGTAGGTAGCACTTTATTTGTTTGAAATCACTCACATTGGTTTCGATAGTATAATTAAAGACAAGCATTAACTGTGATGTGCTAATGACTTATACATACACGAGATTTAACTAAAAATCTATACCATTTCCATTATGTTTGTATATGATACTTTTTTTAACTATTTTAAAGTAAAACGTAAACGAAGGTGATAATGATACGATGATTTATTCAGTCTCGTGATTGCCAGTTATGATTACTTAGCTAGCTATAAACTGTGGCGCTCATAGCCCAGTTGCACTCGGTGATTAGAAACAATCATCGACGGTAAGCAACGATGGCGCGGTCAGTACCTGGATGGGTGACCGCTGGTGGCATGTTACCATGAGCGTCACCGTGATTCGGAGGTCACGTTAAGCAGTCGGTCCCGGTTGTTATCATACGATAACAGTCGTGAAGCTTAGTTGGAGGCCTTCGGGCGGCTTAAAAAAACATCCGACGGCAAGATTTACGTAGCCACAACGTGTTCTTGCCAGTCCCCAACCCGCACTTGGCCAGCGTGGGGACGTATAGCCTTAACCCTCTCCTGAGAGGAGACCCGAGCCCAGCAGTGGGACATTATGGGTTGTTGTTTGTTTATAAACTTTGATTACCTACAAATCAATCTTCTTGGAGTTATGTTTCATTTTGTAAAAAAAACGGTTTTGATTACAAAAATGATCTTTGGCTATTTTATAGACCCCTTAAAACTACTTTCACAGCCATTCTCTTTGTAGATTGTGGCTACTGGTTTAGGTTATGTATTGATGAACCGTGAATCAGTCAGTCAGGGCAAGTAGTATTTTCATATGTTTAGATTATGATGATTTTGTCTTTGATCTGTGACCGTGAAAATGATATAGAATAAAGCATATATATTCGTGAATCAAAATGGTTATGTTTCGTAATGTTGAGGTATTTATTATTAATAAGGTCATCTCAGGTTGCTATCAAGGGGAACACATGCTAATTTATTTTTTTGTATAAATAAATAGACTAGAATATCAATCGAAGGAAATGCGTATCTTCTATGTTCTTTGGTGATCCATTATAATCATTAGAAAAAAGGATAAGCAGTCAGGGCTTGTACCTTATAGTGTTTTAGTAATAGACTTCATACTAAAAGAGGCAGTTTAGATACGTGACCAGTCAGAATCAGAATCTTTTTGCAAATATTTCGGCACAACACACCTCGAGGATTTTATATTTCTTAAAACTGCAAAAGTATAGTATTTTCTCACCTGATATTTTTTCTATCTTTATCTTCCTAGCTTTGGCTTGTGGATCCACCTGTGTATATATCAGTGATCGCAGTAAAGAGTAGCCTACGTCCTTTCTCAACAACCAAAGTATTTCTTTGCCAAATTTCATTGAAATCACATTCGAGTTACTCTGGCTACAACAACATGCTCAGATAGGCGTCTTTTCTCGCATTGCACAGGATATTACGATTGCGTGTGTTCCGTTACCTTAAGTCTCTGTTAGACCATGTGTTGTTCTGTCTTTCTTCACATCGATACAGTAATGAGATACATGCATAGTTTCTTTTGAATTAATAATATGAGTATGGATTGGCATATCCCATGGTGATTAAACCTATGATATTTTTTACGTAACAGGAGAAAAACAAGGCTACGAGTAACCTGATAATAAGTCACTAAGGCTGCCCATTATACGTTCACCTTTAGAGATAGAACTGCTTTGTCATCCTCTGTGTCCCTCCACCCTAAAGGGGATGTAGGATTTTATCGGTCATTTTTTTAATAAATATTTCGAACATTTAACACACAACGCCATCTAGTCCCGAGCTAAACAGAGCTTGTGTGTGTACTAGACAACTGACATAAATATATATTATATATTTTTTTGTAAGTACATACATACTATACATAGAAAACACCAAAAGTCTAAAAGAAATTTTTGCAGTACATACAAACATTTGGTTCGAGACCTCAAGCACAGCAGTCGCTTATGCTACCACTGCGCTACCGATGCGGTTAAGTTGCATAGAGTAATGTTAATTAAGCTAGTACAAGACGATTATTATAAATATAACTGATAGGTTGGTAAAATAGTAAAGTCCTGTACCGTACAGATGTTGACGCGGAGAAGATTAATGACGCAAGTTTTTGAAATTCGAGTCTGAAACACTCAGAAGTTTAATTGAAAATAGGAACGCCTTTAGAAAGAAATAGATGATACCGAATGTCATTTTCAGCTTATTTGTAATTTTGAGAATTGATGTTTTTATTTTTGTAACTAATTATTGGTAAATGTTAAAAGAAAATTGTTTACCTAAATAGTTAATATGTTTCAACAATGCATATTTTTTGCTTCAAAGTATTTGATTAGGAGTTGAATCGAGTTGTATCCAATCTTGTATTGTGTAGTACCAACTCTATTTTATATAGATTGAAGGATTCAAAACATCTTCTATAAAAACAGCAAAATGGTAATGCTTTTCTATTGCTTAAATTTTGTTAAATATTGTTAAAGCAAGGATTTATTTTAGAAAATTTACCAAAAAAAAAATACGGTAATCCAGGTACTAATACTTAACAACAAATAGCATAACATTGAGATGTTTAATTGTAAGTTTTGAGTTATGTTCTATTAAATCAAATATGTATTAAACAGGAAGAATATGTTTCTTACGCAAGAGTGATCAATTATCACGTACGTTCAAATAAAGTCTAGCCACAATGTTCTAAAGTGGAAATTTACACGTTTCATTGTCACTGCTGCGTTGGTTTGTCATGTAAAGATCGCGTCAGCATTTTATGCCTCCAATGTCTGCTTGAATAATTTGTTTACTTTTAATTTTCCTCGTCTAAAATCATAATATATAAACAAAACTCACTGCTGCATATCACAGTTGTGTTGAGGCTGGCCAGTAAACCACTAGAAATGTAAGTTAAACTACATCCATTGCACCTATATGTAATCTTTCACTAAATTTGGTCAATTTTGGAATTCATGAAAGAAGCATTTTCTAAAAAAAATACAATCTGTTCCTTGGGGGTAGCGCTGTTAGATTTAGTATTTTTAAAATTAAATATATTTGAAATGATGCACTTTACCTACTATTATACTTAGTTCATTCTCGGTCAATGTATGTATATTAACTAACGGCTATCTCCAGGGGTGGGCAGGTATAAACCCTTGCATATTGCTGGTATTATTTTAGTCTCTCTTTATAATAGGTATGTCCTTATAGGTAGTGCAAAAGAAAAACAGTTAATTTCAGTGAAAATTAAATTTTGTTGGTTTATGAGCGCATAAGTTATAGAGTGTTGAAACAATATGGATTTTTTAGGAAATCATAATTAATTTATTACTAAGATTTTATTTAAAGAACAATGTCTTTCAAATTTTTATTTATTTATTTCAATATCTAAATTATCATGTCGTGAGTTATTAATCATTCAGAAGTCTCAAAAATTTCGTCAAGTGAGAATAAGTTATTTCGAACGATTTTGATTTAAGGGCTAATAATAATTATCAATGAGTAACATTTTAGATTTACGAAGATGAAAAAAAATCGGATTTGTGGTTTAGACATGAAATATGACAAATAAAGGAGGATTCAGAGGTTATGGGTTTTAAGCATACACAATTGTACTTTTAAGAGTAATATTTACTTCATTTTTTTGCATGACGAATAAATTATTTTATTATTGGGAATATATTCTGTGTCGCGGTGGACTTTACAAACATACGTGTACACTAAGAACACCCAGACTCACAACAACGACTTCTGTGTTACACACAAAGTGTTTTCGCATGTTGGCTTTAAACCCACAACATTAGGCGAAATAGTAAGTCGGGTGGTCGGTAATACATGCAATCTCACGCAGTGGACATTCGTACAGTCATTTATATATACGTGTATATTAATGATATCTAGTATCTTATATTAATACAATACTTATTTTATTGTTATTTTTAAATGATCAAAAGATAATTCTTTCTTCTAAATACTTTTATCAATACTTGGCATTCCTTCTAAGCTCTTAATAAGTGACTTCATTGAGATGGTGAATGCATATATAAAGTCCTATTAATACTCTTTAATGTCATATTCCAGATAAGAATGAAGCTGTTTCTCGTTTTGACTGTACTCATAGCTGCGGTGTTCTGCAGACCAGACACCTATGACAGTAGATATGATGATTTCGATGTGCAGTCTCTGGTGGAAAACGTTCGGTTGCTGAAGGCTTACGCTAATTGCTTCCTCGGTAGGGGACCATGTACTCCCGAGGGAGCTGATTTTAAAAGTGAGTATAATATAAATAAGTATTTGTGATAATATAATAACACTAAATTTTGAATAACATAAATTTGTATAAGTTTATAGCGTTTTTTACTTGAAGTTCATATTGCGATATCAAACTAGTTCAAAATTGATTTCGTTTTAATTGTCATTGGAAGTAAGGAACCTCAAAAAGTTTAATACAAAAATGATTTGTAAACAATGAAATGTAGCTACCGTTTTTTATTAAATAAACAGTTAATTTATACTGGAATTGATGAAAAAACATGATATATTTAGAGAAGTATTTAGGTTCAAAAGAGCAATAATAATTAGAAAATAACTTTTTTTCTTTAATATATTGTTACTTTGTATATAAATAAATATAATTGAAGTGTCTGATTGTAATTCAAAATTTTAAATTTTCCACTACATGTATATACGGTTATCTCCAGGGGTGGGCAGGTATATTAAGCCCTTGCATATTGCTGGTATCATTTTAGTCTCTCTTTATAATAGGTATGTCCTTATAGGTAGTGCAAAAGAAAAACAGAAAAGTAACCCTTATTTCGTATATGCGTTACGTATATAATAAAATTATTACTGTCTGTTACGTCTAATCTCTATAACGGCTGAAAAGAATTTGGCAGAACTTTCACGACCACATAGCCAATGACATAAGGAGGTTCCGTATGTGTTAAAAAGTATTAGTCCTTCCTTAGCAATGATGTTTATGTTCATTTATTTATGTCTATACCTATGTTTAGTTGTAGCAGTTCTGTTATGATATCGATTTGCAATAGTTTGATTTTATTATTATACAAAAATGTCTAAAAATGTTATACTTAAATATTCATAACCTTTACCTTTTCCGAATCAAATATCTTTTTATTTTATAGTATTTCAACATACCATTTTAATCCTCAGAAACAATCCCAGACGCATTGAAAACCAACTGCGGTAAATGCTCGCCCAAACAGCGCGAGCTGATTCGTACCGTAGTTAAGGCCTTCCAGACGAAAATCCCTGATCTTTGGCAAGAGTTGGTACAGAAAGAGGATCCAAAAGGTGAATTTAAAGAAAACTTCACAAAGTTTATCAATGGTTCTGACTAAAACAATAACAAGGCAGATATATGATTAAGCAAAACGTCTACCAAATACAACGTGGTTCATAAATCATGAGGAAAAAAAGTTAAAGTAAAAAAACGCAAAAATTGGGCCGAAGTTCATGTAATTAAGCAGATTCGAATTAGACCATAACAGAACAAATTATCTGAAATGTTAATCGTAGACGTGTGACAATTTTATAAGTTCTTGGAATCATTACTGTGGAAACATAAAGTGGTACCTATTAATAAGTAAGGTAGATGATGTTTGTTGTATTTTAAGAAATTGTTTACAAGTTTAGTTAATAGTTACGCCTAATGAATTATGCCAAATGGACTTTGATTGACCACAACATTACTTTGTGCCACGTGTGTTTTAAACGATGTAAGTAAATTATTTGAACATCACATTAGTAATAGGAAATCATGATTACCTTTTATATAAGCTGTATTTATTTTGATTGTAATAAATTTTGATATGGGAATGGTTTATGTTTTTATTTCGTTACCCCCTACAATCATACAAACAAAGTTTAACCTGTTTATAAAATTAGTTTTATTTATAATTTAATTAGATAAACAATCTATCGAAGTGACACCGCCAAATTGGGATATAGTATGCAACGGATCGCATCTCGCGCGCTGATTCGTTGAACAGCACCTGTCCCGTGCCGCCATAATTGTTTGTTAATTCGTTTGTTGCCGAATGTATAGCATTTTCGTGATTGTAAATTGATTTCATATTGAAAATACCTCACAACTTTAGAATTAGTTACATAGAATTGTTGTGGCAGTAAAATGAATTTGTGATTAATCAAAGAAGTGTTAACCTAACCTAACTATGGCCATAGAACGGCCTACGGTAAGACCGACCAATCAGGGACAGTTGACAATTTGACGCTCCACAAATTGTGATTGAATGGTTTTATTTCGATACATTATAATGAAACGAAAAATAGTACGTTAAATTATAAGCAGTATGTCACAGTTGACAATCTTTCGACAGTTTACAATCCCGCTAGGTAGGTAGTAATCTAACGGTATTTACAATAGACGGTTTGCGGTGACATATATATACATATTATACCAGTTGATCCACGCAACTTCGACCTCGTCCTTTTCGAGTCTCTTTTCAACCGTCCTCGCTCTTATTGGTATAACTAATATATCTTAGGCTCGCCAACAAAAGATACATTAAAAAAAGTGGAATTCGGTCTGATTTTTTTTATTATTTTTTTATTTTTTTATATTTAAGCTGCCAAAATGACTCTGCCCTGCCTGATGGAAAGCATGAGCAGAATCCAAGAGTGGTGGTCACCATCCTCAATGCGAAAAAGAACAATGCAGCATGGTGACCCACACTATAGCGGCCTGGGGGGAAGGGGGATGGTGAGGGTGGGCCTCCGGTATCCTCACTCACTCGATGAAACACAGCGTAAGCGCTGTTTCACACCGGTTTTCTGTGAGGCCGTGGTATCACTCGGGTCGAGCCGGCCCATTCATGCCGAAGCGTGGCTCTCCCACGGTAAAGATAGTATTGGAGTTCGTCTAGAGCAACTACTTGACACGACAATTGTATATTATAGATTAAAACATTTAGTAAACTTTACAGTTAAGTTTCGTAGTGCGTGGTCACTAGCACTAACATATGTATAGATTCTAAACACATATTGATTAATAAATATTTTATCAGTGCAAAGTACATTAACTATGTTAGGTTGTTTGAAATGTCAAATCAACAGGTTTTATGTTTAGGTAATAATACGTATGTGTAAGACAATTTAGAATTTGATTGTCATTTGATATACTTCAACATAAACCTGTATTTTGAATTAGTAATTTACACTGACCAGTTTGACTAAATATAATATTCTCATAACATAAATACATTTGTGACAGGTGCAGCCTTGCAAAATGTTGGCATTTCCATAAGTAATTTACATAGTTATAAAACAGAGACATCTAAAGAACTACATTCAATATTAGATGTACAGTGCTCTTTGAACGTAAGCTTTAATTTTATCTACATTAGAACCAAAGTAATTGTCACGTAAAGGCTAAGTGAACGAAAAGAGTTATAAATAATTGTCAAAATTATCAGGACGTATTAGTGATCTTAATATTGTAAAAAAAAATCTTTTTAGTCGGAGATTAGTTTATCTGGATCATTAAAATGAAGAATCTTTCCTTGGTGCTAATTATAGTAATTATCGTGAAAGGCGAAGACCATGAAAATTTGGATATCGATAGCTTACTTTCAGATTCTAAAAACTTCGAAAATATAGTCAATTGTTTTTTGGATAAAGTCCCATGTGATGAAGTCGCAGCTTCGTTAAAAAGTAAGTGTAATACTCAGTACTTACATTAGATTGTTTATAATAATAATAATAATAAGGGGTAATAATAAATTTTAAGCTAGGGCAAAAATTAATCACATTGGGTCACATTGGTGACACCAACTTGGGTCAAACTCGTTCCACTCACGTCACTTTTAACATTCATTTTACACACTCACCAATGTACTAATGTATTTCTCTTGTGCCTTGAAGTGTAAGTCGGTTGCATATCGCAAGGTTCTCCTTTAATTCTCTAGAAAAAAGGCTGTCCACAATAGCATTCTCAAGTTGCTGACAAGAACCATGCACTTATTAGACATAGAATTATAGAAATTGCATTGCAATGATTCAAGCGCTACTGCGATAGTGTATTATGGCAATAATCAATTTAACTTTTAAAAAAGTTTTACCGATTTAAATGAGCCTATATTTTGTAGCATTCTCATAAATTACATTCTTCAGTTTTTAATTATTCTTCTATCAAAACTCCATCGGATTTTTTTTCCTAATGGGTTCCTAGTTACTAAATAGTACCAAATACAGAAAATAACGAGTCTTACAAGGTAGTACAGTCACGCTGATTAGAGCACGGGCCGGCTCGACCGGGTCGGTACTACCCTCTCATAAAACACCAATTTAAAATGATAGTATTCGTTCTGTCCTGTTTCGTTGGTAAGCTCGAGACCGGGATTCCAATAATGCAGAAGCATCTTGATAAAATGCCATAGTGTGGGTCACCATGCTGCATTCTCTACATTCGCAAGGAGTATTTTGACAGACACTTGAAAAAAAAGCAGCTGAATTGGGAATCTTTGCCCATAATTATGTCTTGTGTTTCTTTTAGATGATCTACCCGTTGCTGTTGAAAGTGGTTGCGATAGATGCACACTCAAAGAAAAACATATAGTAAAAGCATTCATCGACGCATTCAATAAATCACCCAAATTATTCGATGAGTTTAAAGCCAAATATGATCCAGAAAGAAAATATTTAGCAAAATTAGAAGCTACGGTTTTAGCGAATCGAGGACTGAAATAATTAAGAATATATTAAGAAGTTAACTGTTAAGTGTTTCTAATCTTATAATAATAAAATTTAATGTAAAATAGTAATTATTGTTTCATTTCAATTTATATTTTGCTAACACTCCTCGTGCTGCCACTTCTGAAAGACCGGTTACGCACTTGTCACTTCTGAGTTGCAGATGTTCTTGGATAGTGTGGAGGAAAGGGTGTCATATCCCTCCAACACAGAGGGAGAATTCTCCCACCAGTCGAAGTTATTATAAATGGCGGGCTGCGGCTGCATAATTGATTTGGAAAGTATATATAATCAATGTGAGAATTTCTAAATCGCGATAAAGGATTATTTGCACCGAAGTGCGGCGTGTCTTCGATAGATGGTGTTGTGGTATGTTTTTTCGACGTTTATTTGGTAGTCATAACTGACACATCTATTCGTTTTTTAATGGGATGGGGGCAAACGAGCAGACAGATTGTCTGATCGTAAGTGATTATCTCCGCCTATGAATACCCGCAACACTAGAGACGTCACAAGCGCATTGCTGGCCTTTTAAGAAGGAGTATGCTAATTTCTTGAAGGTTTGAAGGTAACATTGGTCCAATAATACAGCAGGCGACAGTACATTCCACAGTTTTGTTGTGCAAGGCAGAAAATTTCTAGAAAAATGCACAGTTGTGGACAGACAACCATCTAAATGATGGGGACGAAACTGCTGTCGCGTATGATGATGATGAAAGAGGCGGAGGGATCAGTTTATTTATTTATTTATTAAGACTTCATGCACACATGTACAACGATGGGCTTAATGCCCAAGGCATTCTCTACTAGCCAACCTTTGGGTGGTGTAGAAATTTTGTGAGGTAGATGCATTATGGTGGGAAAAAAAATATTTATACGTGAAGTTACACATATACAAAAAAATAAATATATACACGGTGATATATAAACTTAAAATACATACATTTTGATACACACTAATACATAAACTTTACATACGTACACTGTGAGTAGGTACTAAGTTGTTTTCTAATTAAGGTTTTCCTGCCATCTCATCAAGAAATAGTTTTTATGTTTTTCTTAAATGAGTCACGACTTTTAGACATCCTGATTTTGAGTGGGAGCGTGTTTGCACAAAGAACGAAGAGTTCACAAAGTCAGAATTGTGGGAGGACACAAGAGAAGCAGATTTTTAGATGAGCGGAGATTTCTATTGTGATTCGACGATAAGAAATGGAGATCGGATTCTAGGTAAGTTGGTAAAGATGGGGAGTTGAGGAACGACAAAAGATGGGTCAACGATCGCTGACTGCGGCACTGGCGAATGGGTAACTACTGCAATTGAGTACGGAAAGTAGACACATGATCATACTTGCGGAGATTGAATATGAATCTAGTGCAGCTATTAAGAAGACCGTCAAGTTAATTCAAGTTTATTCAGTTTATCAGTTTGAACAATTCCTTGGAGGTCTATCCATAGTAAAAGCGATAGAAGATGCATAGCGAGGCTACACCTCTACGTAGCGCCAGAGAGTCTAGCCGATTTGAAACATCTTGGCAGTTGTCGATTCGAGTCGCTCTACGTTGGAAACGGTCCAGAGGGAGGAAATGGTACTGGGGTGATGCTGCTCAAAGATGAGAACAGTACTCCATGTGAAGTCGAATTTGCGCCTTATAAAGCAGAAGGCGGTGGGCCAGAGTAAAAGAAATTACCTTCTTTGAGGCCAATTTGGCATTATATTCCAAATGGTCACGAAACTGTACTCGATATTTCGACACTAAGTATTCCAATATCGCCTTAGGCAGAGAAGAAATTGTTTCCTACAACATAAAATTACCTTAATTGGAACCATAGATATAGAAATGGTTGCTTCCTTTTCTATTACTTAAAAAATTTTATGAGGTGAAATGGGGTCCCCGTTTCATCTCATCCATTTTTTTTTCTTTCTTTCAAAAAAACAAAAATCGATCTCCAACTAACTCTTCGTAAAGATAACTAGCATTTGGTATTTTAAAGCACGCCGTTATTGTAGTGTAGTTGGAGCTGTCATCGCGCAGCCAGCGAATATGTTTCAAATTGATAATTTTAGTGTCTTTTGACGAAAATGTAATTTGAAATACAGCAAAAATTAAATTGTAACAATATTAAATGAAAACAAATACCTTCTTTTAACTTTAGTGGTTTTAAGCATGAACTCTTTTACATTTTTATGCATGATGTAGAAATTAGAATTATTTTAAATATTGAAGTCGGAATTTATTCGCGAAATTAGTAAAAAAAATATGTTTCTATTTCATTGTAGCGGCTATTTGCAAAGGTTATAAAAACTGTTAAACATAGTGATGTCAGTGACTAAGTTAGCGACCTCGGCGACAATTAAAGAATGTTATTCGGAGTGATATTGATATTTATTGCTAGCAGTACACTCTCGGCGAGACATGGTAAGACATAACGATCGTGAGAGTGTACTTACAGTACTCGGTGCCACTCGAGCCGTCTCACCTTGCTTCGGGAGCGTTCCGGTTCGAATCGGTTTTTGACCACGATTCAAAAAAGGCGAGCGGTGAGCACAAGCACACGGATTAAACCCTATATAAAGGGAGTTTTAACCGTTAGCTAATACGCCATTCAAATTGTAATAGAACTGCCGTGCCTAGAACAGTCAAAATTTGATTGATTTAATTATTGGGAGCAATTTATGTTTTCTTCTGTTTTTGGAACATTACCAAAACGACCCCGTTTCTGACGTCTATAACTATCACATCCATTGACTGGATGAAGTATGGCGAATAGAATTAAGGCGAGTCCAGTCGAGAGCATACACAGCTTCACTCTCTACTCCGCGCCTTGCAAATATCTCGCCGGGACATTCATGGAGCGATCTGGCCGAGAATGTTCTGCTAGCATAAGAGTGCCTTCAAAAAAGTCTCTTTTACACGTCTGAAGGTTTATTTCTCAAATCCATCGAAACATAACACGTAACAATATATAACGATACCAAATAATAAGTTTAACATTGACGATAACTGAGTTACATTGCTATAAAGTTTTTCCCAACTTATTTCCATTATGTTTTCTGTGTCGGCTCATCATATAACGTTTGGAGGAATTTTGACTGTTTTTTTCTGATAGACCGTCTGCTCAATATTATCCTTAGGAATGTTTGAAGTAGTGCGATTTTCTTCATCTGCGCTTGAATAACCTTTGGTCAACGTATTAAATGATTAATATGCACATTAAGTGGCAAATTATTGGTTGACTATGTTATAATTTTTTAGTCTATGAAGTGGAATAAGTTCTTCGGAAAAATTAATCAAATTTGAAGTTTGTCAGTTAAGTTAATAGTTAATTTATTGATATTTTTATAAGTTAGATTAGATTTATATCTAAAAGTTGCCGGCTGCAAAATATATTCCTGTAATTGCTAAGTCATGCTTACCAGTACTTAAAGATTAACTTTATTGCAAAACCGAATGAGCTAAGAGAACAAAAAATAAATATTTATTAAATAGATATTCGCTTTGTTGGTCCTAGTAACAACTCTAAAAAGTTAATGAATGTACACGTTTTTTTCAAAAGAAATACTGAAGTATAAAAGCAATGTACATGTATTAACTAGCATTAGTGCTTTGTGAACTTTAGCCTAAAACTGGTGAGTAAGGATTTCTAGATATAATCTCCGAAATTTAAGTATATATCGTCTCAGTGATTATACTTATAATGTTAGTACAGTTTTTTTTTACTAAAATGCTGTATTGAAATAGCAAAACATCATCATTACTAGATCATCATCAGTAGCTTATGAATTTAATAAACACAAAATGTGAAAAACGTGGAAATCTACTGAATAAATTGTTGTAGATTAAAAAAATTACGTATTAAAAAATTGAAGCGGTGGAATTTGCCGTAATACTAAACAACTTACAGAACTTCTGTAGGTACAATAGACAAAGCAATTTAGGTATTTTCATCCTTTTAAGATACGGAGTAAACGTTAAAACGTAAAATAACGATGATATAAGATTGCACCAATTAGTCCTGGTTAGAAAAGTAAATACTATACGACTAAAAACCGTGAGGAAAATTGATAAAAAAAAATTTGTTCATCAACAATTTATCAACAATAAGCTTGATTAACATTGATTGTTAGATGCACTTATTTGAGGATTTATTCAAACAATACACGTAGTGGGCAGAAAATAAATACATACAGTCTAAACTTCACATGTGCCGATAGAAATTTATAGGTAAAACTATTATTTTACAGAACACCATGCATTATCTCTGCGTCATATCAATTTTACTTGGTCTTGCTATCGCCGGCGAATCCTACAGCACAGAACATGATAACTTTGACATGAAAACCGCAGTCGCCAACATTGATACACTGAAAAGCATGGTTGGATGCTTTTTAGATACCAATGAATGTGAAACAGTTTCTGCTGCATTTAAGAGTAGGTATTAAGTTTACATTCACTATTTTATAATGTTAAGTTTAAAAATTTATCCGTTAAAAATTCTTAGAAAAAAATATATTTTACGTCTTTGTAATGTGTTATAATACAGTGTCTATTATTGTTTTATAAGTATGAATCTGGCAAAGTGACTTTACTCTGCTTTATGGAAAGTATGAGCAGAATCTTAAACTTGTGGTCACAATATTTATTTGCAAATGCAACAATACAACCTAGTGAGCGATACTAAAGCGGCCTATTGAAATATTTCTGCTATTATCAAACTTAGTTTTATACAAACAAATTCTTAATTTTTTTTGGCGGACACTTGTGATTCTTGCGCATCATGACAAGACGAATGCTGCCAATTTAGATTGGTCTTCTATGAGAGGGAAATACCGCCCTGGTCGAGCCGGTCCGTTAGTGCTCAAATTAGCGTGGCTCTATTTCAGACCCAAACTTAGCTTTATGCAAACAACTTGCAAGTTAACAACTTTTTTAACCCTCTCCTGAGAGGAGATCCGAGCCCAACAGTGGGACATTATGGGTTGTTGATTGATTGAAACAACTTTGAGTTGTTTTTCTTTATTTTACTATATTTATTTTATACATGCTAAATTATCGAGTTCATGCAGAGAAGACATGAAGACATTTGCAGTCAGTGGACATGATATGAACATTACATTATATTATCGTTAATTAGTAACATTTTCTTTGATTTATGTAATGCCTCATGCATCATTGTAGTAGGAATAATTTTGTTTTAAATCCGAATCTGAAAATAAAACATTAGTGATGGATTCTATGATCTCAATATGTGTTCTTTAAAATATTATGTAAACATGTTGCCTATTTATGTTTGTACAGATTAATTGATTATATGGTTTTTTTCAGAGGACCTTGGAAATGCTATTCAGACATTTTGTAATACATGTAACGACGCTCAGAAGAAACACTTCAATTTATTTTTAGATGCACTAAAAGACAAACTCCCTGAGGAATATAAAGCCTTCAGAAACAAGTACGATCCTCAAGAAATATACTTTGATAAACTGGAAGCAAACGTGGCTGGATTTTAATTAATAAAACTCTTTTTTAATATTATATTACTTTTTTAATTATGGTGATGTATGCTACTGTAACCTGAATGCAGATCTACTCAACAAAGTTGACCGACACCCCTTTTTTTTATTGCATTTGGGTCATCTTTAATTGTCGCATGTACTAATGACTAAATTTCCACTTATCGAACCTAGTTGTCTCAGGAACGTGGTGATGTATATGATTGTAATGTCGAAGGTTAAGTGACATTTGATTTTGCCATCGCAGGATTAATGAAGATCCTTTGCGTAATGTACGACCGGCGTTCGCTGTCACAAACATGATTTGAAATTAGCATCAGGCGTTCCAATACTTAGGTATGTCATTAATGGAATAGTATAAGCTTTTAGTATTCCAGACTATATATTACATATATTTAGTATATTACTTTTTCATATTAAATAAACAAATGACTACTATAGATAATACGTACTCCAGTTCGCAACTCCCCATTTTTATATTTCATGTACTACTCCATCCAACGGTTGCCTGGAAGAGACCGCATAGTTATCGTAAGGCCGCCATTTGCACAACTCTTTTCTAATTAAAATTTTACGAACTGATTTTCTGTTTCTTTGTGTTTTTGTACAATAAAAAGTTGTCGATTCATCTATGTGTGTATCTATCATGGTATAAACTCTATTTAGTTTCAAATTAGATGTCGTTTTGTGTCAGATGTCTATCTTTCTCAATCCGAAAGTTACTAACTTGATTGAACCTAGCATTAGTAATGTTTATGAATACAGATTTATTCAATATTTTTAGAACTAGGAGGCTATTTGTTTAGAACAAAAAAACTGGTGTTATAGTTTTGCTACCACGCAATTCGTCAACATAATTTGAAACATATTAAGATAATTCTATTAATATATTTTAAATTAACTTGTTCATAAATTTTAATTACATATGTCATGTGAAAATCATATTGAATTATCATTGCAGTCTTCTGCCAAAATACAAGACAACTTGGATTTTATGTTTTGGGGCGTACGATTTAGTATTGCCTAATGAAATATACTAATATTAATAAATACATTATATAGTAATTTAGTAAATATATCTGTATATAAGACATGTGTATATATAGGACTGTGTCACACAATATGTGACAAATGTGACATACAATATTATTCCTTGGTGATTGTTCATTGCAGAACAACATGAAATCTCTGTACCTTCTTTCATTTCTGCTGGTTGTGGCCGCTGTGAGTGGCTACGACACTGCTCACGATGACTTCGATTATACACATGTTATCTCAAATCCTAACTTATTGAGGGAATACAACCATTGTTTCATAGAACTTGGACCATGTGACGAAATCGCTGGCTTCTTTAAGCGTAAGTCTCTCATTTATCTATTTTGCCTAGGTCATTTATCTAGGCTATCACTACTGTGATGTTATTAACATATTTTTTAAATAGTTAGGATTATTAAAGTAGTAAGTATTCGACTTGTTAACCCCTACAACTAACATTATTACAGACATGCCCAGCACAAGTCACAACTTTTAAATATAAAAATAACCAATTTCGTTTGTTATCGCGATAATGTTTAGTATAGTATGTTCATGCCAAAATTTCATTATGATCGGTCCAAGGGTTTAGTTGTGACAGCGGAACAAATAGAGAGATACTTTAGAATTTGTAATATTAGCATGAAGTAGTGGGTATAGATATTGCAATAATTTATTATGATTTTTAATGCACTTCTAATAACATTATGAACCCAAAAAAATCTCGATAAATTTTAATTTTTGATTGTAAATATGTCTGTTTATGTTTTCCAGCAATGATCCAGGAGGCAGTACGTACCGCTTGCGCTAATTGTACTTTAGCACAAAAGCGACTTGCAAACATATACCTTGAAGCGCTGGAGCACTATTTACCCGAAGAATACGAATTATTCAAGAAAAAGTTTGATCCATTAGAATTGTTCTTTAGAACTTATAGGGAAGCTATTGCTATGTTGGATTAATACAATCTTATCTATTTATCTTGTGTTTTATTTTCTACGGAATATATAATGTGTGCGTGGTGATTTTAGCGGTCACCTCGCATATCGTAGTGGATTTAAACCCTAAATGAGACACTTTATGTGATCCACAAATTGTTATTCTGAGTGTAGGTGTTTTTAGTTTCATTGTCATGTGTGTTTGTAAAGTCGTTTGCGCAAGGGAATATACGAATATGCCTAGCGCGGGAGTTGTCTTTTAATAGCAAATAAAAATTCTGAGGAATTGGCAACACGTATCTACACTTTGACAAGTGTTCTTAATGCACACTATAAGAACAAAATAAAAAAGTATGCGTGCGAGCGTGGGTGCGTGCGTGCGTGCGTGCGTGCGTGAGTGCGTGCGTGCGTGCGTAAGTGCGTGCGTGCGTGCGTGAGTGTGCGTGTGTGTGTGTGTGTGCGGTGTGCGGGCGCATCGTAAAAAAATACTCTCATTATTTTTCCCGAACGCGCCAAAAGAAGTATAACTTCAATAAAAAATATACTTTTAACTTCTTTCTGAGGAAAAACCTAGGTATGTCTAACACTTAGGTAAGTTCTAGAGTACAAATTACATTCATGCAGTACAATAGTTTTTTATGTTAAAGACACAAATGGCTCTAACAGCATTGCATTGTTGCTGCTTCTGTAAAAACTTCAGTTTCAAAATTCAAGGGGAATCAAAGTTTGTATGGAGCACCAAGATTGCATAGGCTTTTTGTTTCGAAATTTAACCCTTTAACTAATTAAGAAATACCTATATCAGGGGTTTTGAAATATCAACCCTTTAGGGGTATAATGGGGTAACAAAGTTTTTAAAGCAATGTGCGTATCATTTTTGACATTTGAAATACACATACAACTATTATGATGTAAACGTACGCTAAGAAAGGATTTTACAAAAATCAACCCCTAAAGGAGTAAAGAGGGGGTTCAAAGTTTGTACGGAGCCCCAAGATAAGGTAGGTTTTTCGTTTGGAAGCTTTGCGCGGTTTACGCTCTAACTAAATAAGCAAATGCCTGTTTCAGGTTTTTCCAAAATCAACCCTCTAAGGGGTAAAATGAGGTAACGAAGTTTTCGAAGCAATATGGACATCATTTTTAAGATTATATTATCATAACTGCTAGTAACAAAAATAACATCAGTTTTAAATTTTAATAATGCAGATATGAACCATAATAATTATTATAGTTAATTAGTAGTATACGCACGATACTGGCGTCTTCGTACAGTCGAGTAAAAAAAGTATCTAAAATCCTAACTGTGATCTTAAGCTGTCAAACTGAATTTTTTTTATCAAAACTGGTCCAACCGTTTGTTTTTGTTTAAATGCGCATTACGAGAAAACATAAACATACAAACAACAACCTTTTTTAATGCACCATATGATCATTCAAGTTGTTGGTGGGTGACGAAACTACAGTTTCTGGAACTGCCGATAAAAGTAAAAACTAAGTAACTTGTGAATTATTTCGTCGAGGAAGTTCGCGTTCACCCAATAAGTATACATATGTACACAGTTTACACATGGTAAATAAAGCTGATTTCAGCACGAACCGGCTGGCTTGATCGGAGCGAGAGCACTACCCTCGCGCAGAAAATCAACCTGAAAAGAGTGTTCGTGGTGTCGTGTTTCGTTGGTGAGTCCGAGACCGGAGGCTCAATGATGGAGAAGCATCACTAGGACACCATAATGTGGGTCACCATGCTGCTTGTTTTATTGTCTGCATTCATTCTGTTTATGCTTTCCATCAAGTCAAGTAGACTCATTTTGGCAAGGCCATACATAAAAAAGGCGGTCAGTGACGATGACGCGAGTTCCAGAATTTTGTGCACCCTAGAAGTGCTCAACACTACTAAAAATGTTTTCAATTCGACAAAAACTATTCAATTTAGATAATATTAAAACATATCCATAAATATTGATACAACATACAATAACACACAACTAGAACCGTTCTAGATACGTTCAAATTACAAAGTATAACAATAGACACATATTAATTGGAAGGCACACATTGATTATATTAAAAATAAACTATTTTGATTTACATACGCCTTATTTCAGCTTAAATAGGTATTGATTTATTCTACCCCTGTTAGGTTTTACCCCTTTGTTTTCCGTGCGGATATCCCCTCGGATACTACCTTCTGGTGGCATATCGGACACGAACCGACTAAAACCGCACGCAGTCTCTAGAGAGTACTAGGAGCTGGGGAACCAGGTACAACCTAGAAAGGAAAACCCTGGAACCCCGACGTACCTCGGGCCACCTACGGTTTCTAGATGACCCCCTCCTGTGTGGAAGGCCCGATGTTTCCGTTAATGCACCAATAGGTGGAGCGCGAGTTCTGCGAAGCGCGCGCACCCCCCACCCGAGCCTGCTTATGCTAGAGCAACAAATGGAAACATCTGTCACCCCCAGGCTTGCGCTTATGGAGGACGGAGATCATTTCGCGATCTCCGGCGTCCGAGTCGTTTGTAGTGCCTGGCCTGCTCCCGAGCTTGGCGGACCGGAAGAGTTCTAAACCTCGGAGTGCACGCCTCGGTTCCTCCCACGCTGGACAAATTGCCAGCGTATGGAGCGCCGTGTCCACGGTCTGGGCATCGCAGTGGTGGCATTCAGGCGTTGTCTCCTTGCGGATTAGACACAGGTAATCCTCAAAGCATCCTTTTCCAGTGATCACCTGCGTATGACAGGGTCCCGTGACGCCTATCGAGCCAATCCTCAATAACGCGTCTTACCGCCGCAATAACGGTTTTACCCCTGTATTATGAAATGGAATCAGGGTAATAGTCAAAGCTTTATATAGAAATATGGTGGAAGTTACAATTTCAGCTGAGAGTGCGCAACGATAAATTCATTTGATTCCAAACGATCTTCCGTTTTAATTTCAACGATTGGATATTCCTCTCAAAGTTTGCTTCGCCGTGACACTAAGCAAGTCTCAAGAATAAACACTCAACATTTACTGGGATAGGAAACTGCTTCTCTCAAGGCCAGTTCTACGTAACTTGTTCACGAGTAACCTCAATAGTTTAGTGGCTTTGGCACCTGGATTAGTGAAAAATATTGTCTTTAAAAACGTTTTGTATCCTTTTTATTTATTTTCTGTGATACAGTCCTCCACTCAAAATCAAATCTAACGCGAGCTAAGCCAAAGCAAAAGCTAGTTGTACAATAAAGAGTTATCTATCTGTCTATTTATCTAACTTTCACGGTATAAGCTCTACTAAGTTAGAAACTAGATGGCGTTTTATATCTCATTGGATTGATTGAATCTCAGCACTCAGTAATCTTTATGGATCAGGAATTAATCAATAATTTTAGAACTAGAGGGACATTTGTCTTGAACAAAATGATTTTATTGTTTGCCTCCAACACAATTAATGAACATAATTTGAAACATATTTAGATACTTCAATTAATGCGTTTTAAATTAACTTTTTATTATTTTAATTACTTATGTAGAGTAATATCAATATCAAATTGAATTATCATTATAGTCTTTGGCCAAAATACAAGGCAATTTGGTTTTTATTTGTCGGGCCATACATTTTAGTATTGTCTACTGAAATATACCATAATAAATGGTACTTAAGTCCTAACTTGAAAGTTATCTTCTACAGTTTATAGTAATTTAGTAAATATATCTATATATATATATAAGGACTGTATCATGACATGAAGCATTATTTCTTGGTAATTGTTTGGATATTTGGTAAGTTTTTTATTTGCCATCAGAAAGTATTAAAGTAAAGTTGCAATGTTTTTTAAATACAGTTGTAAATAAAAACAGTTACTTGATTATGGATCTAAGAGGGTTGTGACAAAATATGTAATAAAACGCACAATGCATGTTTGTGACTGAGTAATCTTTCTTGAAGGGCTTAAACGTAATAATAGCTACGTAAACAGATACCGTAGTGGTTTCAGCAGTTATCTAACCTGTTCTTTAAGAGTTATTTGTGTATATTATAAGAATGTTTGCAGAAACAGGATATATTTCTAGTGTTATAAAGAAAAACATAACAAGTTTTATTTTATTATTCAAAAAAAAGAATGCGTAAATATCTGTCATCTTCATTAATTCGGTTTCTTTAATAATACATATAATTTACATAAATTTATTCGTAATCACCGTTAAAAATTCTTTATTTTGATACCTCACTCGATGTATTTTGTAAACATTTTTTTCTTTTGAGAATACTTTTTGGCGTCAAATATCTTTTATTTTGATTTATTTTTTAAAAATAGATGTACCCAGTATCGCTCTCACGAAAAAGATGAATCTATTGAAACCACTCACATAAAAATGCGTAAAAGGGGCGGTATAAAAGATTTTATAAAAAAATTTGGGGTGAACCACCCTTAATACTTAGGAGTGTAAAATTTAGTTATGAACCTATTCTCATTCTCACTGAATATACATGTAAAATTTCATCAGAATCGGTCAAGCCGTTTTGGAGGAGTATAAACACTAAATCTGTGTCACAAGAATTTTATATATTAAATATCCCAAAATATGTTTAACAACATTAACAGAGTTGAATAACTTTATTCTTAGATTAGGTTCATCGCAGAACAATATGAAATCTCTGTGCCTTTTCTCATTTCTGCTGGTTGTGGCCGTCGTCAGCGGCTTCGACACTGCTCACGATGACTTCGATTATACACAAGTTACCTCGAATCCTTCCCTATTGAAGGAATACAATCATTGTTACTTAGAAACTGGACCATGCAACGAAATAGCGAGCTTTTTTAAGCGTAAGTCTCTCATTCATATCTTTCACCTAGGTCTTTTGCCTACCACATTGTTATCATCTTTTGTGAAATTTTTACGAGTATTATTAATGTATGTCACATATTATACAAGGTGCTCATAGCCAAGTTATACGTGGTGATTAGAAACAATCACCGAGGGTAAGCAATGATGGCGCGGTCAGTACATAGATGGGTGACCGCTGGTGGCATGCAACCATGAGCGTCTCCGTGATTCGGAGGTCACGTTAAGCAGTCGGTCCCGGTTTTCATCTTAGGATAACAGTCGTGAAGCTTAGCTGGAGGTCTTTTGGTAACTTAAAAACATCCAACGGTAAGATTACGTAGCCACAACGTAGTCTTGCCAGTCCCCAATCCGCATTTGGCCAGCGTGGGGATGTAGGGCCATAACCCTCTCCTGCGAAGAAACCCGAGCCCAGCAGTGGGACATTATGGGTTGTTGATGATGCCACATATTACTTGACTTGTTTACCCCTGCAACTAATATTGTTACAGACCCAGCACAAGTGACAACTTTTTAATATCAAATACGTACTAAAATAACCACATCACTGCTTTTTGGTGATCTTTATCAATTACTAGTTATTTCACACCGCACCACCCACATTTATGTCGGTAATCACGGAAAGGAGTAGCCTATCCTCAACAGATAAAATATCTCCACGGACAATTTCATTATTGCAGCGGTTTGGTGTGATAATGTTACCAACAGACAGAGGTTCTTTCCAATTTTTGATATTAGTTTAAACTAGTATGGTATTTAATTTTTTGAATACACTTCTAATAACATTAAAAATCAGAAAAAACAGGATAATTTTAAAATTTTAATTGACAATAATGTATATTTATATTTTCCAGCATTCATTCAAGAGATAGTACAAACAGCTTGCGATCAGTGTACATCAGCACAAAAGCGACTTGCAGATAAGTACCTTGAAGCGCTGGAACACTATTTACCCGAAGAATACGAATTATTCAAGAGGAAGTATGATCCATATGAACACTTCTTTAGAGCTTTTAGGGCAGCTGTCAGTCAATATTAAAGAAATACATATAATCATATGTGTTTATTTTGCGTTTTCTTTTCTAAATATAGCTAATAAATAATAAATATTTTTGGACATTTACCACACATAACGCCATCTAGTCTCAAATTAAGCAAAGCTTGTACTATGGGTACTAGACAACTGATATCAATACATATATACTTTTTTTTTGTCAATATATACATATGATACATACAAAACACCCAAACCCTGAAACAAATATTTACAGATCATAGAAATATTTGGTCCGACTCGGGAATCGGACCTGAGAGCTCACAATCAGCAGTTGCGTACGCCAACCGCTAGACCAACGAGGCAGTACAGTAGTTGATGATGTACGACGTGTTGTTGTTCTGAGTCTCAGTTTTCTTTGTGTCTTTGCAATGTGTGTTTGTAGTTTTTTGTGACATTGGAATATGGCAAGCGTGGGAGTTGTCTTTCAATAATAAATAGATAAAAGAGTTAACATAAAACAAAAAATTCGCTCCGATTGGTGTTCAACTTGACATGGCAAATTGCTGTATTTTGTACTTTTATTTTTGTTAGTAAACTATTAGTCTATATTAGCTCTAGCTATGAATACAAATACTATTTTTATACTCTAATAACCCCAGATCATGCCTGCTGCTCGTTTAAAGGTATTAGATAAATAATTACTTAATTTTTCGTAAAATATAACAGAAATGTAATTGCCGTTGAAGAACTCGGCTTTCTTTAGTTTCAATATTCAATTTCTGAACATATCGTTCAGATGATTCGATCTTTTTTTTCGGGTTCGGATTATTTAATATTAGGATTTTTTGTATAATTTTGATCCTTAACTGTGTTACAGCAGTTTCTTAAAAAAAACACAGACGCTAAATCTATGTTTATAAAATAACAAGTCCTGACTGAATGACTGACTGACTGATTCATCATCGCCGAGCGTAAACTGTTAAATTTAGGGCTATGAAATTTGGTAGGTAGAATCGTTTTACTGAGTAGACACCCACTAAAGAAGGAATTTTGGAATTTCCGCCCCTAAGGGGGTGAAATAGGGTTTGAGAATTTGTATGGAACTCCGTCATATTTTAAGTAAGAAAAATAAAACTTTATTTTTGGGCTACTGTCTCTCTCGAAGTTATTCGAAAATATGTCCCACGGCTGGGCTCGGGTCTCCTCTCAGGAGAAGGTTAAGGCCATACGTCCCCACGCTGGCCGAGTGCGGGTTGGGGACTGGCAAGACAAGGTTGTGGCTACGTAATCTTACCGTCAGATGTTTTCAAGCCGCCCAAAGGCCTCGAACTAAGCTTCACGACTGTTATCCTATGACAACAACCGGGACCGACTGCTTAACGTGACCTCCGAATCACGGAGATGCTCATGATGCCACTAGCGGTCACCCATCCAGGTACTGACCGCGCCATCGTTGCTTACCCTCGGTGATTGTTTCTAAGCATCGAGTACAACTGGGCTATGAGCGCCCTGAAAATATGTATACCTCGGACAAACTTTGCAGTTAGATAGATACAACTTCGAGGAAGAGGTGAACAGGAGAATTCCGCAGAATTCTCCTGTTCACCTCTTCCTCGCTACATTTCCCACATGCTGTCCAACCTTGCTGGGTCGGGCAGCAAGTAGGAAACTTCGTCGGATCTTTTCTTACTCGATCTCACAGTGCCTAAAGTCGGAAGCCTTCAATCAGGGCGTTCTATCCTTATACTTACGACACGACTGGTCCACAAGTTCAAAGTCGCTTAGCGTGCAATGAAGAGGGCTATGCTCGGCGTTTCTCTAAGGGATCGCATCATCAACTGCCTCGGTGGCGCAGTGGTAGCGTGCGTGACTGCTGTCCATGAGGTCTCGGGTTCGAATCCTGGGTCGGACCAAATGTTTGTATGATCTACAAATATTTTTTTCGGAGTTTGGATGTTTTCTATGTATAATATGTATGTATTTACAAAAAAAAAGTATTTATGTATTCATATCAGTTGTCTAGTACCCATAATACAAGCTCCGCTTACTTTGGGACTAGATGGCGTTGTGTGTTAGATGTCCGAAATATTTATTATTTATTATCATTATCATCATGAATGTGATCTGGCAGATAACCAAGGTGATAGACATAGCCTACAGGAAAAGTAACCTGAAGTGGCGGTGGGCTGTCCATATTAGCCGCAGAACTTATAAGCGTTGGGGTAATCGGGTTCTTGAGTGGAGACCGCATCTTGGAAAGATCAGTATAGGATGTCCTCAGTCCAAGTGGAATAATGATTTGCCCAAGACGGCTGGCAGAAGATGGGTGCGAGAAGCAGAAGGTCGAACTAAGTGGTGCGCAATGGGCTCTCTAATGGCGTACCACTTGGTACGATCTTCGGCTTCTTCTTAACTCGGATCTTCTTCATCAGCCTACAGGCATAGGCCTATTTGCAGCAGCGTACTGCTATAATGAAATACGTATTCGTTTCTGGATGTTCTACCCCAAGGGGGGGAAATAGCGGTTGAAAGATTGAATTTATATTAATCTGGACATCCGTCTTCATTTAAATTTGTAGTTAACTTTATTTTTAGGCTTTGGATTAGAAATAAATGAATACTTTTATTAACATTTATGAGAATTCTACTCCTAAAGGGGTTAAAATAAGAGTTAAAATAATATTTATTTATTTTTAATCATTAATAAGAACTTTGAAAATAGTTAACGTTGCATAGTTTTTATATAAATGCATATAATAAACCTCCACGCGAGCAAAGCCGCGGGTAATAGCTAGTTATTTCATACGATTATAATTATTTAGTTTTCATTCAAGGCAGCCCTAAAAACCTCAAAATATAATTCATAGGGATCATACGTTTTCTTAAATAATTCATAATATTGGGGCAGATTGTGCTCCAGCGCTTTAAGGAAATGATGTCCAATTCGCTTTTGTGCTGGAGTGCACTTAGCGCAAAGTGTGTATACTGCGTCTTGAATAAATTCTGAAAGAAAGACATAAACATACAAGTTAACAACCTAATTCTAAATAAACTTGTTTTTTTAAGTATTAAAACAATACAATTTTAAGAATAGAAAATTTAAAATCATCAATCCAATATTCTCTGATAGTGTTTGAAGTGAAAGAGTGGTCTTATCTGATACGCCTCCATAAGCTCCTAAACATAAACGCTTAAGAGCTTTGCTTCTTTTTCGAGATCCCTGGTAACCATTCACTAGTCAAAGCCTGTCATAGGATCTGCCAGAGTTTAGCTACCACTTAAATAAGCATACCTAGCAGAAACAACTAAATATACTTACGCTTAAAATAGGCAGGGATTTCGTTGCAAGGCCCAAGATCCAGGAAACAATCACTGTATTCTTTCAAGAGGGAAGGTTTTGTGATAAACTCATTAAAATCGAAGTCATCATGAGCAGTGTCGTATCCACTTACTGCGGCTACAGCCAGGAGAAGGGACAGAACGTATAGAGATTTCATGTTGTCCTGTGAAATTATTAAAACAGATGTAATGAATATAAAAAAGCGAAAGGCGCGGTGATTTTTTTGTTTAATCAAGAAATGAAGTTTGCGTGTAAAACGATGGAAATTCAAATGTTCATGTATATAAACTAAATACATTAGAAAGAAAAGCCCTATAATTCTTCTCTATTATGTAAAAATGATTTACCCTCTTTGGATCTCTAATAAACTGAGGTATTATATTATATATATTTATATATATATATA
>PKRV01000143.1:1759161-1815347 GCA_003709505.1 Hyphantria cunea | reverse complement strand
ATATATATATATATATATATATATATATTCACAGGTATCAAACTGCGCTTACTTTAACATCATTTTGGTACCCTACAGTATTTCATTAAACCTTATTAAGTTTAGATTAATTTCACAGACACAATTAATAACGACTAAATTCACATTTTTGAGACAAGTATTTGGAATGGTGTATATTAAAATGAGAATATTTAATAATGAAATAAGTAAAGATTTGAATTCTTAATCTTAATATGTAATAGATGAAATGAATGTAAATAACACTAAAACGGGGCCAAGATTTTAAAATTAAAAATATGTTTAAAAGTGATCAAGCAATGACTTACGATATATCTAGAGACAATCACGTAATAATGCTTCATGACATGGGGCAGTCGCTATATATCGGCATATTATTACTACTACAAAGTATAGATGATTATATTCATCTTAGGCTTATCTATTTTATAAAATTATAAATATCGTTAATAATATCAACATCTAAGCCCTCATAAAATAAATTAATTTGCCTTAAAATGTTAATTGAAGACTATAATGGTCATTGTAATTCCTAAAGCAAGTTATTAAAAAGAGATATTAAATAACTTATCTAATATGCTTCAAATGATGCTCATCATTTGTGTTACAGCAAAACAATAAGGCTTTTGTTTCCTTGATATGTTTTTCCAAAAAACAATATTTTAAGATGGCAGTTCTGCGAGAGTAGTTAAATTTTGTACAGTTCATTGTGGGATAGATAGGTAGATAATACTTTATTTGTACACCAGGGCTTATAAATATTAAAATACTTACATTCATAAAACTAACGAAAAATGTGAAGTACAAATGGCGAACTTATTATAAGGGGACTTATTATAATATTATATACTAGCTTTTGCCCGCGGCTCGATTATCGAGGTGCAAAGTAGCCTAGGTCCTTTCTAAAAAATCAAAGTACCTCTATGCCACATTCCATAAAAATCGGTGTAACAGTTTAACCGTGAAAGCGTGACAAACAGACAGACAGAGTTACTTACAAATTTAAAATATTAAGTATGAATTTACAAGAGAGTACAAAAAATAACAAATATGTATAAAAATCCAAGGGAGGCCTTATTACCAAAAAGAAACCTCTTTTAGGCAACCCCCTTCCATGCAACTAGAAGCGCAAACAAAAAAGTATTATGGTTGAATGTCGACTGTTGGGCGACCACTAATATAGTTAAATCTGTGCGGTGACAAATAAGGGGACTAAAGGGGCAAACCATGCAGCACTACAAAAAATAGGTGAAACAAACCTAATACAAAATTACCAAGCTGTCTGGCCAGTATAGAAGGCCAAGAACTCCTTTCTACGGAAAGACCTATGTCCAGCAGCGATCCATAAATGGTTGTAGATTATGATGTTGGACAGTTTCAGTTCCTGCAAATGCAGTAATAGCGCTGACAGAATGAATGTATCATTCTGTCCAAACTGCCTACTGTGTGTTTTGTAAAAAAACTTATGATTTCATGTACCACTTACTACAAAGGACAGTTAAAGATATGAGTCTTTGAATTATAGATGGCTAGGGCTCGTATCTCGTCAGTATATACAGGCCAACTCAAAACTTTGATCCTTTCTTCAATAGGGCAACCCAAATCCTATACTAGTTGTTTCTATTTTGGCTATGTTCATGGACTTAAAAAAGATATCTCTATGGTTTCTTTCAGCATTTCTTCCCCTTGTATGAGTCTTAAGAAATGCCTGCGCCTTCTAGCTATAATTTCAGACTTGAAAAAATGTCTGTAAAAAATTTGCTCACAAAATAAATGTCAGTAATCAAAGGAATTTAATTTATCGTGTATGTATTTAACCTATATCTTGATTTGTATATATTCATATCTGAAGTATTGCGTATTGCAGAATTATTTACGATAGGCACTCAATAAGTCGTTGTAATCCACCAGTTTTGTAGAGCCCATGACAAGTTACCATTTTAAACTATGACTGGCTTGTTGTTTGTTGGATAATGGTCCTGACTGACTGTAAAACTCGTAGGTTCAATTTCCATTTGGGTTAAACAATATTTGTGTGACAATAATAATAATAAAATCACACACATCTTCATACTAATAGAAAACTTTAGTGTGGGACCAGACTATGGCTATTAGTCTAATCCTAAATCAAAGTTCTGTCTCTTTACTTGTCAAAGTATTTACTATTTAGATAAGAAGTTTAGTTTATTTAATATTTAATGCGACACTTGGCAATGCGAGAAGTGATGTCCTCTTCAGTTCCCCCAGTCTCTGACACAAGGCTCCCGAGGTAGGTAAACTTTGTAACTTTCTTACTCTAAGTGAACTAACAAAAGAACTACTCAACACCCATTTTTATGCAGTCGATTATAAAGCAAGTATTTCCCACGAAAAGAAAATTTGGTAAAAGTAGATTCTTAATCCGTGTAGTCACTGAATTAAAATTCAGAATATCATCACCCCTTCTCATCCCGTGGGTGTCGTAAGATCCACTAAGGGCCTTCTTAACTATGTAGGACAACATCACTGTAAGAGTCACTGGTATACGATACACCAACTCCTTGCTAAGGGGAGGCCTATGTATAACAGTAGAAAACAAACTTGAAATACTTATACATATAAATAATAGTGAACCAGAAAATGCACTTCAAGTCGCGAAAAGTCATTTTACCTTCAGTTGTAATCACCTAGAAGCTCCTTCTGATTTATTACCAAAAACAAGTTTTTCTATTAAATTGAAGGATGCGAGAATAATTAACTGTGAATCTTCAATGGGTAGTCAATTATATAATTCCTGCTTAGTACCAAATTTTACATGTTTTTCTTAGCACGCAAGGTCATTTTTTGTTTGTAAATAGACAATTAAAACACATGTTTTGGTCAAATTAAAAAGAAGGTACTGGAGTATCTTATTTCAATTAATAACTTATGCCTACAGCTCCACCTCAAAAACCAAAATATCTATATAATTGGAACAGGGCTCAAAAGTAATATTATATAATTAATTTCTTGATTTATTATTTTATTTCATTGATCTGTATAATTTAAACTCAATTTACGTTTATATTCCATGAGAAACCTTTTTCGAAAGAAGTTGTTTAACAATAAACATTTATTTTCTAATAGGTTTTTACTTCGTAGATTACCATCATCATTTAAGTGTACAGAAAATTTTCATAGTTACAAAAATCGTTTTTGTATGTCTGGTTTATTATTTTGTTGAGAATTAGTTATATACAGAAGATATTGTGTTAACAGCAGGAGAAGGGAGGAAGACAACTTTTCCAACATACTGTAATTTTATTCGATAACAAAGCTCCTAAACTCTTAGGAATAAAATAAAAAACATAACGCAATCAAACAAAATTATTAAAATAATTGGTAAAGATTCTTGCAAATGGTAAAAACCGATGAACTGACTGCGCATCATAAGGTCAATTGACTGTTAAATGGTTAAATAGATTTCTACCGCGGTTATGCTTGAGTAAGTTCTGGTAAAAGGTCTACCAGGGAAATTGTGCCTCCATAGATAGACGGGAGCGTAAAAGAAAAGCAAAAGATGCTCAGGTCGTTGACATATACGCTTCAGCGCACACACAGCTGACCTCTCCGGTACCCGTATCATGTAGGGCCACCTTTAGAAAGCACCGTCTCTTCTAGAAACTCATTGTATACATATGATTGAGACTGTTCACGTAATGAGTCGAAGGGATATGTAAACAATATATTGATAAATAACGCAAACAATAACTGTGGAAGTTTTAATTTTTTCTTAACTTTGTATTAGTGATTGTGATGTTATGTAAACAATACATATCTCTATAGTTCGCTATCTTGTAAGTATAGAAGTGCTTGTACTATCAAAGACAGTTCAAAAGTATATATATAAAAGGAGTTGGTGATTGCATCAAGCATTATTGCGTTACGGTCCGTATCCTACAGTAGGTGAGTCAGTTTTAAATATTTTGTTTCTTTTATCTTTTTAATTTCATTTCAGTTCTAGGTCAAAGTGATTATAATATATTTACGTCATTATACTCATGTATAATTAACTAGCTGTGCCCGTGACTTCGTCTGCGTGGAATTATGACTTTTGATAACATTTATTCAACCCTTCATCCCCCTTTTATACATCTAAAATTTTTTTTGCATTAAACTGTGGCCTATGTCATATCTCAGGCAGACTATCTGTGTATCAAATATCATTTAAATCGGTTCCACAGTTTTGGCGTGAAAGCGCAACAGACAAACAGTCATAGTGTCTGTAGTTTTTATAATATTAGTGTAGTAGCTATACCTTGACTTCGTCAGCGTGGAATATTGACTTTGAGTGATATTAATACAATTTTCCGTTCTCCTTAAAACCCTTTTCTCGAAATAAAACCCTATGACCTATCTGTAAACTATGTACCAAATATGATTAGGATCGGTTTAGTAGTTTTGGGTATAAGTCCGATAGACATACATACAGAGTTACTTTATTATTTATATTATTAGTAGGGGTTATAAAACATATTTATTTTGATAGAAACATATCCAGCTTTTTTTTATTCTAAAAATATAAATATTTCGTTTACTAAAGTCAAAAATCAGATTATAAGATTCTTTAATCACACCAGTTTTTATTACTTCTATTCTTGGTCTTTCTCCTGAACTAGTCTGGGTTGGTTTTAAAATACTAAACTCAGTAGACAGAAAGAAGTATCAAATAAAATAGATCAGAATTAAAATATCTACATATACAAAACAGGGCAATTAAACATCTCAAGGTTGGGGAATTAAGTGAACATGAGCACAATAAGTAATCTATTATATGTTACATTTTGTTAACCTTGTAGGTATATTTTGTTATATGTATGTAGATAAATTAATCTCGATCATTATGTTGCTAAGTGTAAGTTTTTAAATACCGTTACAGTTCCTTTTTTTTACGCGTGGAAACCCAATCGGGCCTTCACCCCAAAAAAAATATCAAAAATTGTGACCCCACCGGGATTTGCGGCGGGGCGGTGTGTCGGAATCGGACTGACTAAAACCACCGCGGTGTGCCACTCTGCGCCTGAGACGGGAGAGATCCGGGAACCGCTTTCTTACGCCATCCGGACCCAGCGTTAACTTAAAACGCAACAGTATATGTCTGTATTTCTATACAAATTCGAAATAAATTCTAAAATAACTCTGTTACTATTTTGATTTCTGAGTAGAGCCGCGGTCATCATCATCATCATCATCAGCCTATCGCAGTCCACTGCTGGACATAGGCCTCTCCAATTTCACGCCACTTAGTTAATATATATTTCAATGTGGCTACGAGAGTAACGAATAGGAGTTGGTCTGGATTATAGCGTCATTATTTTTTAAACACGAATGAACTAAAGTTTCTAATTCGTATTCAAATATCAATATTTTTACGTGCTACTTTGTTTTTAGAGGATGTGACAGTTTACATCTGAATTCAAAATATGTTTTTAATTAGAAACATCCTAACGTTATGCATATAGCTACGTGCATATGCATATTTGCACTAATTGGCTTACTCTTCTTCATTAGAAAAGTAGTTGTAGAAATTCTATATGACATATATTATGTACCTAAACACATCAATGTGCGAGAACTCAAAATTTTCTTTGCGTTTTCTTTTCAGATCAACATGAAGTATCTTTACGTTTTGTCGTTTCTGCTGGCCCTGGTTGCTGTCAATGGCGAGACCTACAGCACCGAAAACGACGACTTTGATATTGACTCTGCCGTTGCTGATCTGGACTCTCTGAAAGGGTTGGTTGCATGTCTGTTAGACACCGGGAATTGCAATGAAGTTATTGCAGATTTCAAAAGTAAGTATATTTTACCATCGAATAAAGTTTAATCGTATTTATACCGTTGAATTATATAAATATGAAAAAGTTGAAGTAACATAATAGCACTGTAATTAAAATAATTGGTTTTGTGTTCATATAGATATGCTTATCATTTAATAATAATTTATTTCACAATACAAATTTACACTGACAAATCACAGTTTTCGTATCACATATAATTACAAATAATGCACTGCTGATACTTAAAAAGGAAAACCTGTGCTATAAGTATCAGCAACTATTTATATGGCACAGTTAGGTAATACAGCGCAACCATTTTAGGACAGAGTATAAAAAGAAATTCTGGCATCGTTGCTGAACAATATGCAACGACACTAATTAATAATAATTGTAATCAAACTAAATCAAAAATAATGATCAAATTAATTTTAAAAATGCAATAATAATAGAATAATCACAATAATTAGTAGAGGAATAAGTTAGTGTGTGTGTGTGTGTAGTGTGTGTGTGTGTTGTGTGTGTGTGTGTTGTGTGTGTGTGTAGTGTGTGTGTGTGTTGTGTGTGTGTCTGTGTGTGTGGTGATAGCCTATTCAACTGGATGAAGCAGATTTTCAGTTTCGTCATAGCTAAGTGTAAGAAGCCAGTCGGTAACAACCTTCTTACAGTAATATTTGTTTTTGTTCACAAAATTCAATACTCTGTTCGAAAGACCATATAGAAAGCGTCCGAGAAAGCAGAAGAACCTTTGACTGAAACAGGTCCTGCGAATCTCATTTAGGGGTAGTCTAAACCTACGTGTTGGTTGTCCTCGGAATGTCGTAAAAGAACATTCACTATCACCTATCATACTATGTTGTCTTAGAATAGTTTGCAGAATGAACAATTGTCGTACTGTCAAGACTCCGAAGTGGTCATATAGTTCTTTGGTAGGAAAACGGAAAGGCTTAAAACTGGAAACCTTCAGGATAGCTCTTTGTGCCCTTTCTAATTGTATCATATGACTTGTATGTAATACTATGTTATCAAATACCTACCTAACAGTGTGTATGATTACTATTCATACAACATTAATTTTAAGTTTGGTCTAGTATTGAACAAGGATGTCTTATAAAGGCATACTCATAGAATAAACTTAAGTACCTTTCAAAGAAATATATTTAGAGCAAAGCTGTCAGTGCATTTTATTATGCCTTTTCTTCTTCTTGAGCAATGAGTGAAATGTTTTTTCCAAAATTACCCTATAAGTACCTTTGCGAATTTCAATCCTTTTTTTTTCTGAACTTTTTTTTTTCGTTTTGAATTCTTAACGGATTTATATAAGTTTTCCTTTTTATATAAGTCCGTTAAGAATCCAAAACGAAGAGCTATTACAAATGCGTGTCATATTTAATCTATACATGACATCTTTGTTGGACAGATGCAATTAATCCATTTATCACTACATGCAAATGAATACGTTATATATATAATATTAGTTAAAGTTTTTATATTACTAAAATTAAAACTAAGTCATCGAATTATGGAATATTTCATTATATTATTTTTATGTACAAACTGATGTAAGAATGAGAGTTCAACGTAGCATGAATTGTTTTACTTATGTTTAGCAAAAACAAAGTTCCACATAAGAAATAGTCAATGTAACTAACTCTTTACTTATTTGTACTTTTATAAATGAACTCTGCAAGTCTCTAACTATTTTTTTACGAGACAAACATTTGTGAACATAAATTATAGTTCCAACTCTTGCTGTATTTTATCTGTTATTTGACTTGAATTATAATTATTATTACTGAATTATAATTCGTAAAGTATAATATGAAAATAAACTGGGGCACACAATATGAGTTATACCTAGTGTAAACTAAAAGTCAGACTATAAAATTAATATTACATGTGCGATAACCTAAGTATTAAGGGGTTATTTTTTCAAACTAAATACATTTGCAGAGTCTGATAGTCGAATGTTTTGTGAAACTATGTTCGCATCACGTATTTTACGTACGTTTTATAAGTAACAAATCGTTTTTTGTTTTTTCGAAAGACGGTCCCCATTCAATCTCATCCACATTTTTTATAGTTTTTATCATTATTTTAATCATGACTAAGACATGAAGTATAATAGTCCCCAACCCGCACTTGGCCAGCGTGGGGACGTATGGCCTTAAACCTCTCCTGAGGGGAGACCCGAGCCCAGCAGTTGGACATTATGGGATTTTTAATTAAGAAATGAAGATTCGAAGACTTAAGACTTGAAGGCTTTAAACACTTGACATTGGCAGAAATTGCTGATTAGCTGATTGCCATTTCATCAAAAGAACATTATCATACACTTTACTGGCCAATAATATTTGAACTATTGAGCCATGAAGACATGAAAAGTCCTGATACAACGGAAAATGTGTCCTTTTTAAAAGGTCACAATTATACTGCTTTGAATTTACTGGTGACTTTGAATGACTTTAACGATAAACAGTTTCATCTGTTAATGTATATACATCAGACTATCAGAGGTCAACACTCAGTTTATTTGCAATTTTTTTTATCTTTGCAGGCGATAAGACTAATCAAAAAGTAATTTAAATATAAGAGAGTTTATTGGTAATTATATATGGTTAAGTTAGTAACTAAGGAATCATTGTTTTTATTCTTACTGTATAATGAAATTGACTCTCAGGTTGAGCTGATTGGATTTAGTTTGTTTTTTTTTACGTATTTTTGTGTTTATTAAGTAGTTTCTCTGTTAATCTAGAGTTGATTTCCAAAATTATTTTAATAATCACTGGGAGTATATGTTTTACCCCAGTGGTTTGATTGTTATAAGGATAATATCTAATAATGAGATTCCAATTCCCTATAAAGTGTTTCTGGTTTTTTTCATGCATTTGGTAAACGTTATCTTATTTTACTATGCTCGTGGTGGGAGGGCTTAATAAAATGGGCAGTACTCTTTAACAATTTGATCATATTGAGATATCAAAGAAGATGACAGTATTCTTTACGCTTAGATTATTCTAAATTCTCACTATTTCTTTTTCCAGAGGACGTCCCCGAAGCTGTACAAACAGCTTGCGTTAAGTGCACACCAGCTCAGAAGCACATTTTCCATATATTCTTGCAAGCATTGAAAACTAAGTTGCCTAAAGAGTATGAAGCTTTTAACACGAAATACGACCCTGAAGGAAAACATTTTGCTGCCTTGGAAACTGCTGTGGCTAGTTCTTAAATATTAAAACATTTTTTTAATACCTCAGTTTTTTTTTAACAAAGGAATTGCTTTCTGACCGTACTTTTATACAAAACTGTTATTCAACCATTTTCAAAAAGTTTAATTCAAAATTTTTTTTCTTTCTTTTCCCTAAATCTTGAGTTGAACTTTTACCTTGCCGAAAAACAATAACTATTCATATCACTTTCAAATAACATTTTTTTATCTAGTCTAAGAAAAAGTTGAACGATGCTTTCAGATTCATTTTATGAAATTACTAGCTTTTGTATGTGCCGGTTATCGAGATAAATGCCTGTGCCTGTGTCTCCAAGAATGAAACAATCTCCAAGCGAATTGCATTGATCTCGGTGCAACCGTTTAGGTGTGAAAGCGTAACAAATAGAGTTACTTTCGAATTTAAAATATTATTTCAGTATGCATAGATACACTGAAAAAAACAAAAGCAATGACTTGTCAAACGTATATTGATTTGTTTAATTCAGTGAATTAGCTGTACAGGACCTATTAGTGTCACAGACAAGATTTCCTAGCATAAAAACACACTCACACTCTTGACAGGTCATCACCAGGTCAGTGTACTTTCAATGATTTATAAAAATGTATATAACTAAATCTTTGTTCACAATTTTTAGTTATTATATCGTTGCCCATTGGCTCAGATCTAGATATATCCCATGCAATAAATTTAGTTAAGTGATTGTGATGAATGTGGAGTTATGGAAGACTCTCACAATTTACTGATGGAGTGTTTCAGATATGAGACAAGTAGAAATAGTTTAGTGTTCAACTTGAATGGAGTCGACGTAGGGACGTAAAATTCTATCTGAACCAAACAGCGACGATGCAAAATCTCTATTCAAATTCATATCGATTGTTTTAAGACGATAAGTGTGCTGTGTTTAGGATACGACGGTACTGACATACACGCTGTGATATTTTTTTTTATTAAAAGTGAAAAATTTTAGGTAATTTATCTGTTTTTTTTTCGTAAAAGTTGCCGGCTGACCGGCAGCGACTGGATGCAAAAACAATAGACTGGTCTCTGTGGTGTGCCTCGGGGGATGCCTATGTCTAGCAGTGGACTGCAGCGAGGTGATGATGGTGATTTTATTCAACGACATCCGTGTTCTATTCTTGGCGGTCTGTGGACTTGATCAAGTATTCATGTATCGGATCATTTAAACGTTGTTAGTGCTTGTAATCTTTTCGGTATTCTCGCAGTCTTCGGTATTTTGCAGTCTACCAGGATGTATAGTATTGTAAGTACTTAAGTATCATAATAGAAAAACTACAAAATATTTACTTATTACTAAGGGCTGAAGAGTTTGTTTATTGAAAACGCTAATCTCAGGCACTACTGCGGCTAGACTAAAAATTCTTAGTGTTGTATAGCCCATTTTCTGAGAAAAGCTTTATGATATCACGCTACAACTAATAGGAAGAGACGGGATAAATACCACAGACGATATTTTGAAAAAAAAATGAGATTACTTTTTGTCTGTAAAAATCCTTAATTGAGTTTTTTTATTTTATTTTGATGTACTATCATCACTCTACTACTATCATCTATATGACTATTATCACTCTCACGACTAAGACGAATGTGGCCTACCAGGCATGATCACCTCGCCTAGTCGGAGGATCCTCCCTTTGTGTTGGAGGGACATGACACCCGTTCCCTCCACATGTATATATGTATTAATCTGTCTTTATATAAAAATTATATATTTTACTATAAAAATTCATCTCACCATTGTTTAAATTATTTTTAAAACAACTCCCGTATAGTAATATACATCCTGTGTCAGGGAGAATTTGACATACATACATAAAACGGATCTAAAAAACACTTAGTCTCACAACAAAAATTTGTCACTTGGCGCAGTGGAAAGCGCAAAGTCAATACAAATAAAATCACCCTAAAATTCCCTAATATCCTCTATTCTAATACATACTAGAATTAAATTCACGTGCACTTATTCCGCTAACTTAATTAACTTAAATCCTGACTGGTTTCTGTCTACGACTTTATCAAAGGTAAACATTTTAAGTGAAGTATTTAGTACGAGTTCAGTACTAGAATTTATGGATGGAGGTATATGGCTAAGTTTCTTTATTTATTTCGAATCAATGAATTGAAAATTCTTGCTTATCTAAATATTATTTAAACAATAATTTCAAATCGGAATGTGATGTCAATAGTGTGTCAATGTGACCTCAGGTTTGATACACGTTGTTTTGACAGCAACGCAAAATCAGCTTGAGAATATCTAAATCAGAACTCAAGTCATTAAAATTACTTTCATGTTAATTTTTCAACATAGTCATTATACATTAGGTTATCCTTTATTATGGATTCTTAATCGACTTCAAAAAACAAGGAGGTTATCAATTTGATTGTCCCTTTTACTCATCTTAAAAATGTCATAGTAACTCTGCCTGTCCGTTAGGACTTAACGCGTGTTTTAATAAAACACGTTGGTGGCTGAATCTCACTGTAACACTGTGAACAGTGGGGACATTATATCCTTTAAGATTACAGTCTTAGATGCAATGACATTTGGTGTAATTCCCGAGAGTCCTAACTAGGTGTATTTATGGATCACTGTTGTTGATCCTGGTGTACAAGAGTTACACTTTTAGGCGTATGGGCGGGATAAGTACGCTAATGGCATCATGGTAGAAAGATAGGTTTAACGACGTTATTTTTAATTTCGTAGTAACTAATGTTATTAATGTCGTCACATTTTGCAATATATTTTCAAATTAATCGATAGAAAATATCCAATGCTAACTCAGGTGTCTTTGCATATTATATTGTTGATATTACAAAATAGTTGCATATGGAGTGGCTCTTGAACTATCTCATTCTGTGAGCACATGCAGATTGGATTATTTGCTCAACACTTAGCCATTTATACTGATTTAAATAAGAAATTCCCTTTTTCATATGCTAAAATGTATTGTGAAAAATAATAGAAGAAAACCTTACAAATTGAAGATAAGTACTATAAATGTTGGCGCTCATAGCCCAGTTGCACTCGGTGTTTAGAAACAATCACCGAGGGTAAGCAACGACGGCGCGGTCAGTAACTAGATGGGTGACCGCTAGTGGCATGTTATCATGAGCGTCTCCGTGATTCGGAGGTCACGTTAAGCAGTCGGTCCCGGTTGTTATCATACGATAACAGTCGTGAAGCTTAGTTGGAGGCCTTTGGGTGGCTTGAAAACATCCGACGGTAAGATTACGTAGCCACAACGTTGTCTTGCCAGTCCCCAACCCGCACTTGGCCAGCGTGGGGACGTATGGCCTTAACCCTCTCCTGAGAGGAGACCCGAGCCCAGCAGTGGGACGTTATGGGTTGTTGATTGACTATAAATGTTTATTATCTAACCTAGCCTATAGTGGTTTCAAACACTAACGTTAAATTTAAGCAACGTTTTTTATGTTATTTTCAACTTTCTACTTAAAGCTTTAGAGTGGAGAATAAGACAGAACCGTTTTTAAATAACGTTTATAGATAAGAAGGTACAGATTAGGATTGTACTTGAATATTTATAAAAATACATGAGTTAGTAGAACAGTAAATATTGCCACCGATAGTCGCTATCAACACAAAAATTAATTTAAGTAAAAATAAACAACATCATATGAGATATTTATACGTTGACAGAGTTCTGTAAGCATTTCACGTATTTCTTTGGCTCCATAATGTATCGAACAATACAGCATTGCTTTTTGCTTACCGAGTTTTTCCTGTATTGGATATATATGTATATGTTTTAAAGATTGAAGAAAATCTTAGGTGGGTGGTCTTTAGCTAAGTCTCAAAACAGATCTTTTAGAACGTTCGTTTGTTCATCTGTGTATTTGTGAAAAGTAGCTTGTATGCGTTCAAATCAAAATGTTTATTGGACTTGGTATTATACGAATCTCACAACTTTTTACGATAGAAGAACTGAGTGATGAGACTTAGGTATTTTTTACAAGTTAGGTTTTTGATGGCATACAATTTATCTTCAAACTAATTCGATTAATTTACATTGTCATGTCCAGCAGTGACTATTAAAAGCTGTTGATGATGATGACACGATAACAGTACGAATGCGCACTACCCAGAAACAAATAGTCAATTATATCATTATAATATTACATACACAGTTACTAATAAAAAATCACATAAATCTGAAGATCCTTCTAGTAGGATTTATAGATACAATACATTAGCTAGATATTTACATTTTGTTGGCATATAAGTACTTAGTATACCTATCTACTGCTTATTAAATAGACTTATACGAGAGCAAAGAGTAGCTAATAAATCTAACAATATACAGATTACCTACTAGGTAATTTTTCTAATCTCATTATCCTTGCATGCTTTAACAAGATACATACAGCGAATTAATGATACAGATTATAAATTATTCAGCCTAGAGTATATTTTTGATTCTATCACGTTCCCTAGCTAATTTTTCTACATATTCTTGATTAATATCAGCTTAAAATTATTATTTGAAGTTAACTCTCCCGTTAGTCATATTCCGTTTAATACCACTACACAAAATTAAGTTTTACGTATGTTTGTTAAGTATCATTTGAAAACTTATATAAAACAGACATAAAGAACAGCCAGAATGAGAAGAACAGTTTGTGGGTCATGCAAAGTGTTGTTCAATGCGGGGTTTAAGCCTACAACAGTCAGTGCAGTAGAGAGGGGTCGACTGCTTATGCCATCCGTGTAATCATATTTCTATATATATAAAGATAGTATGGAAGATTATTAAAATGTGTAATACAGACTCAATACAAAAATACAACGTGTTGAAAAGTGTTCTTATCAGATTCTTTTTATAAAGAATTTGAAATGAAATCACCTAGAAAAGATATAAGAAATGTTTCCTTTTGGTGACGGATTACACTATACTGGCAGTACACTATCAAAGACTGTTGGTGTAATTTTCGTGTATAGCAACATAATATATAATATTAATAAAATCGTATCTTAGTGGTCATAAGTTTCAAATTACAAAAGATTAAACTAGAAATCACGGGGAATTCCAATTTGTAAAACTCAAAACATGCGATTGGCAAATGATCTAGTTTATTTTTGTTCAAGTCAGTTACGTTTGACTTAGGGAACATTAATTAAATAATTCTTAGCATTTAAAACGAAGCTAAGGAGATAAACATACAACGAAAATATTCATATAATTTAAAATTTGAGAAGCTCAGTCTAAAATCTTTGTCTGCATATTTTTTACGGCGATAAATACAGTAATAAAACAAATTCTAAACGTTTCATCACTCAAAATGTTTGGGAATACCCAGATGAAGCAATTTCTATAAGTATACTTCAAAAAGAACAACATGCTTGTGGACAACATTTATTCGAATTTAAGGTTGTGTGTTTTAGTGTCTAAATATACCTACTTGAACGTTCAAGTATTTGGTGGCATTTTCTTACTATCTCATTATCTCACAATCTATCTATAAGAAAATATGCCACTTAAGGTCATTCTGGAAGGATCACAAAGTTTTATAACAAATATGTTATCCTAGTTTTTAAAAGCGTAAATCAACATCAACGCGTCTCCAACATGATGATTTGTATAAATTTGAATGAGACCAAAAGAAAAGCAAATTAGTTTATTAAGTCATAATGAAAGGGATTTTCTATATTTCCAACTCTTCTAATTTAATTCTGAAAATATATGTAGGTGTTGTGGGTAGATCGTTTATTTTTTTATGTGTGTGTTCATGGGTCACTATTATTGATTATCCATTATCACTAATATTACATAACATTCACAGCTTGTAATAGTCCACTGCTAAACGTAGCCTCTCCTTTCAAAGACCATGATTTATAGAAAAAACATACAACAATGGACGTGTGGGAAGGAAAAGTCAAATGAAAGGCACGCCATTTCTTGTTTTGCCAAATTGTTCTCCAACTCCTACGTAGCTTTAGTCTATTATTAGCTTTGTATCAAAATACATATAATTTGAGCCGCCGGAAAAGCAACTTTGCGTCTATTGTTATTCTCAAACCGATATCTTAGATAATTACCACCATAATTATGCCCAACGCTTAGAATATTTAATAAAGCACTTAAAGTTTTTGTGAGTCTCTTCCTTATAAATATTACATATATCCAAGGTCATTGAAATCAGGGTTTTATATACAAGCATTTGAGATGTACATGTTATTTAGTCTCTACTAACGCCGCGACAAATTCATAACACTACTCATTACTGCCCCGAGATCAAACATTATAGTAATGATCGTACGAAACAAATCTAATTTTACACATTTGTTATTATTAATATTAATTGAAGTAATTTGTGCCCAAGAGAAATATTACGAAAGCAAGTATGATTACTACGATGTCGATAGTTTGATACAAAATCCTCGATTGTTGCAAAAGTACTTAGATTGTTTCTTGGAGAAGGGACCTTGTACGCCCGTTGGGAGAGTTTTTCGACGTAAGTATTAAATTAAGTCATAATAATATTTTTGAAGTCATGTTATCAAACAAATTAAATGTTAATTCAAAGTACAAAATATATTTTCGTTGGTATAATGATTACTACTTACTAACTATATGCTAACTTAACCATAGCATTTTTCTTGGCATTTAATGTAGTAAAATAGTAGTCAATTAAAATTCAAAGCAATACTTCGATAGTTTGCAACTCTTCGACTTTATTAATACAGACACAAGCGGCTGACGAGGAATATTTATTTATTTATTACATCATACACTTTAGGTGCATTAGTGGATTTAAAAAGCAGTTAACCTTTGGTTGATACAGAGAAAACGAAAAGGTGCATTTTAGTTGAAATTAGTTTTTGAAATATTTCAAAAATACATACATGAACATAGTATATACTAAATATTACATACATAAGTACATAAAAATGCTCAAATAAATATGAATAAGGTTATGTATAATATAAATTTGTGTGAGCCTGAGTCAGTCGTCAGATCGTTCAGGATCTGAAAAGGTATAAAAATATAACAAAATAACTATCTCTAACCTTCTTTCAAAGGGAAGGATTATGTCCAGCACTGGTCTATTAGAAGCTGTTATAATGTATAGGACGCAGTCAGTGGTCAGATTAATACACGATTGTCCACTGACTGTACGAATATAGAATGGAAAGATATTCCATACTCAGATGGATTAAGGAGTGTAAGTACCAGCTCGCGCAGGTCAGAGTCGCATACGTCAGCATCCATCAGGATATGTAAAAGAATATATATATTAAAATAATATTACCGATTATAAAGCGCTGGCATCATGACTAATTATGTACTGTATACTTAACCCCTTAATCTCAAAAAAATTAAACAACCTCATATTTGAAACGTTTATACCTAATTATACCTACCTACCTACCTAATTGACGACAGTAGTTCATGCAAACCCATTGTCGTCTTCCAAATCGCGTTATCCATGACTTTATTTTCTATTCTTCCAGAGAGATTGCCAGAAATCGTAGCAACCGCTTGCAAAAAGTGCTCTCCATCACAGCGAAGACTAGCAAGGAAATCGTTCAACGCGTTTAGGAGGAATTTTCCCGAAGGTTACCAGCAGTTAATGGGAAAACTTGATCCCAAGAATAAGTACTATGAAGCTTTTGAAAAGGCCATCAACGATGCTTGAGGTGTTATATTATTAAGTAAGTAGTTATTGTGTAAGTCACATTCGATTCACAGATGCATTCGAGAGGATCGTTGGCGTAACAATTTTGTACATTTGCCATTTTGATAAAGGGCAATAATTCTCTTTTGTGTCATCCATCTCATTACGAAATTCCAAAAACAGTTTTAACATCGTTTAAATTGTTATTATTATTATAATACCAGCTGACACCACCCCATTATCAAAAAACTTATTTTAGTAACCCCGTGTTAACTTCCCGCAGGGTTGTAGTGTCTACGAGAAAATGGACTAAGAAAATATAACACCTGCAGTACTTTTATTTTTTCTATGCAAACCTGGTTTTGACAATAACGAACGAGTTAAAAAAGAATTATCTAATTATTGCAGTCGATCGAAAGTATCGTATATAGTATGCACGTACATAAATTTATTTGATTCATTTTCATTTATATAGATAATACAACGTTTGTAGGACATCAAACAGATGTTCTATAATTATGTTATCTAGGCACACCGTCATCTAGTGCCAAACTAAGCAGAGCTTGTGCTATGGGTTCTAGACAACTGATATACAAACATTAGCAGATCATATTGACATTTAATCTGACCCGGGCATCGAACCAGTTATGTATGTTATTGAGTTATTTCGTATGAAAGTCATTTAAGACCAAATTTAAAATATAGGTATTAATATCAGATTGGACTTTTTTAACAATAGGAATCAAAATTCCAATATTACCTTTTATTATACAACACACTTTTTTGTTGTTAGTATTATTTAAATAAATTACAGTCAGATATTACGATAATTATTCATTGTAAATATCACACTAACCCTGAATTATATTTTTGTTAAACTTTACCAAAAGGGATATTACCGCTACACTCTTTTAGCAAATGTCAAGGAAATAAGTACCTTGAAAACGTCATAAGATCGTTGGACTTCCGCGATATTCGAGTACGTAACTTCAAAAAACATTATAAAATTAATTTACGTAAGCACTTTATCGAGTAATCATACGCCAGAAATGCCTTACACCATTTTGAAAAAGACTCCTACACTGCTTGACTGATATTAACCAAACATAACTAGGAACCACCGCAAGAAAACTGGCCATCAAATGACAAAAACCACATCGAAACCGGTCCATCCGTTTGAGACCTGCGATGCTTAGACAGACACACACACACACACACAGACAGAAATCAACGGCAAACTTATAACACCGTTCTTTTTTGAGTCGGGGGTTAAAAATCACCTTTCTAAACAGAAATCCATGCTCAGCAGTGGAATGTTATAAAGGCTATTGATGATCATGAACACCTATTGCTCAAGCGTTCTTCAAGCTCTTCCTGACTGCCGAGGTTGACGGGGCTTAGTGGGTAGACTGGGAGTTTCACACATGCATTTCGTCTTCCCCACGGAATGTAGGTATGTTGCGAAAAGCATTCCCTGGGTGAAAAAAGAAAAAGTACTATGCGTCATGCAGAACAACTTTTATGAAGGGGTTATTTTGATTTAGTATTGTACTAAAATATCTATCTTCAGGCTAATATAAGGAATGTTTTCTTACATTGGAGTATTTTCAAGTCCACCGCGCGAATGTAAGCGTTATTACGTACTAGTAAACCATCATGTAGATTCTCATAAGAAACGTACAAAACACGAGCTGACCCACGCAACTTCGGCTGCGTCGCTTTTCAATCTTGCTCAACTCCTATTGGTCTTACCGTCCACCATTAAAACACATACTTAAAAAAACTTAAAAATTAGTTAAACAGTTTTAGGAGTTAATTGTAAGCAAAAACGAGACACGAGAATCATATATAATAGATGTTCAACCAATATAATAAAGGGATACACGTAAATAACTGACATCATAAACTTTTCACCTTAGTATGACTTCTATCGGGTTAATGACAAAGACATTCCTTTGTGTCTGCGATGTATTGTCTTTGAATCATCAAAGCGCCTATCTTGTTGTTTTTAATTATTGTTATTACCCAACTGCGAAAAAAGGAGGGTTATGTTTTTCGAGTGGATGTATGTATGTATGTATATACCTTTGGCACGCCCTAGAGAATAAACGGTTTTTCGTATTTTTATGTGAGTGATGTCAATAGATTCGTCTTAGACATGAACGTGAAACTGGGTACATCAAAATAAAAAAAAAAACAAAATTATCAATTTTTGGAACCAAATACCATCAAAATAATATTTTTTTAACCCTGATTTCGAAGATATGTTTTGTATAACTTATATGTTTTATTAAAAAAAACAGAATTTAATAAACATGGCAGATATTGACGCAGTCGGGTTTTATTTTTTTAATAAATTTCCTTGTTTTTTTATAAATGTTTGGCAAATACTTCTCAAATAATTATTTGTAACTTATGCTAGAGAATGAATAAATATTCGGTCGTAAAAAAACATATTTCATTCAAAAATCTTTAACGAATCGTATTCAGTAATACTAAAACCCTGTTTCACCATTTACAGATAAGATTTGGATAGCTTTTCTGGCAGATAATTTGACATTTCTTCCATATAAATTCAAATCAATGTGTCAAATCATTTGTCAGAAAAGCTATTTGGAACTTATGGCCGATAAATTGCTTGTGCTGTTCATAGTTTTCTCATAGGTTATTTGCCAAATAAATTTATTGATGTTTGATCATATTTGTCTTTGCCTTTGCATTTGTCTTTGTAACAAAGTCTTATTCCTTTTTGCGAATGAACGTTATCTAGTGGAAATTTCCACCATCGTCGATCAAAAGTAGAACAACAGCAGGGCACTATCGCAAGTTTTTACATAAAACGTGATTTTGAAAGTATAAAAAGGCAATTTAGCATAGTTTACATCATTCGAAATAAGATCAAACGCTATTACGTTGTAAAATAAGTTACCAGTTGTTTTTCCCATAAGATTTATGAATACCTGGAAAATCATTTGTCAGCATCCTGATTCCAATGTAATTTATATAAAATAGGTACCTTAGAGTAAAAATATATGTAATCGTATATAAATTCAAGCGAAAAGAAGAAAAAATATGCGTGATATAGATTAATGTTACTGTGTTCATGAGCCTCCTGAAACTACATCTTTCCGAGTTTGAATTAGATACATATTTCGTTATTATCAGTTATCTGTAAAGTTATGTTTTAATTATTTTGAAGATCTTCAAACGCAGGTTATCGTATTTATTTTTAAAACTTAAATATTTCACATGCAAAAATTATCAATTTTGATAGCTTTGTGTAATTCTGGGAACTTCTGCCGAAAGATCTCTGCGAAGGAAAAAAAGAAAACCCTTAGAAAACTCTATTGATGCTTGGTACTAACTGCTGAAGCCGAAATAAGCTTAGTCATTTTCATTGATACGGGTCATCCGAGATCATGGCACTAGACCATCTGTGATCATGGTACTTGCAACAATAGCGAAATATCAGAGATTATATTTCTCAGTAGTATTTTTTTGGCATAGGATCAGAAAGGCCATTACAAGAAATATGTCTACCGTCACCCATTTAAACCTATAACCAAAAGTTACTTTTACACACAGCCACTTTTTAAGGCACCCAAACCCTCCTTCTTCTCAGACTCGGGTTTGAGTTTCCGGCCTGGTACCACTAACTTGGTGTAAAGTAAGGAAAAACTAAATTAATATGTATGAGTCTATCATAGTGACTACTCTGTCTGATGTCCAGCATAAGCTGAATCCAAGAGTAGTACTCTTCATATTCATCGCGAATGCAAAAAATACAATAATATAACTTGGTGGCCCACAATATGGCGGCTCTCCAGTATCACACTCACCAACGAAAAACAACAACACGAATGCCGTCATTTTAGGTTGGTCTTTTGTGAGAGGGTAGTACTGCCCCGGTCGAGTCACCGTCACGTTCGTACTGAAATCAGCATGACTCTATTACCTTTAATTAACACCGGTTTTTTGTGAGGTCGCATTATCACTCCGAGCGAGGCTTGACTATGACTATATGCATGGCTAACCGGGATAGTTAGCGCTTCTTTCCTATCGCTTATCGCCGTCTACCGATGAATGAAGACCTCCGATGGCCGTTCAACTATTAATGGCGATAGATTCATTAAACAAAAATTATTATTTTCAAAGTTCAGTATGCGTTTCATCATTAGTCCACCGATGTTTACTGCTGGACATAGGCCTCTCCACTTGTTCCCAATCTTATTGTGAAGTAAATTAGTTATGATTTGATATCATATAGTTAAATTCCTTTTTCATTACCTATGACTTTGGCACCTAAAACTTCAGTAAAACCATTATAACCACAAAACAAATAAGAGCCTCACTATGAAATATGTTATTAAAATTATAATAATCAAATAAAAAAAAATAACAAATAAGACTTCATCTACATAATTTCTTTAAAATGGGAATTACTGAATGCACTTATTTTAGTAGTAGATAAGCCTTCAAAAAGCGTGCCTGTAGTCTATGTATTATATATGTATGAAGTTTTAACTCAAATTTATACAATGTCAAAATATATCTGGTTAAGAAACCATACCGAATAAAAATACTGTAATTACTGAAATCTTTCGCACACACAAATGTGTAATCAATTAAACATGATTGTGAAGTATTTTGGGCAACACATTTTAGATACTTCTTTTCCTTATAGAGACTTAAGTTGGAAACTTTGGGGTTGCTTAATTGTCCATGTACTTATACAGCAATCTATGAGTAGTGGGTTTGTTTACGACCACAAGTTACTGTCACATATATATTTCGCCAATAATATCCGTAAGGCTTAATAAAATCTACATTGCAATTTCAATAAAGTACATACGGGTTTCAAGAAAAGGTTCAAAATTGCCTGTCTTGAGTGCGTAAGCATTGACCCATGTGCCAACAAAGGTAGTGGGTATACCGTCGTCAATATAAACTACTGTCGCTTTCAGCCACTGCTAGTTCTTTAAGTGATTATAGAGAGTAAAAGGTGGGTGAATGAACTACACGTTGCAATCAGTGATTAATTAATTTGTGACTTGTGATACAGTGATTCACTGGACCATAGTAATTCTACAACTACGGTTAATAAGTAATTGGAAAAATAAAAGATTGGAAATTAGAAATTCTTTACGTCAAGCGTCGTCTTATCTAGACCAATTAATATTCAAGTTAAACCGTCTAATGTAATAATGTTACAGATTTATGAATATGACTCGTAGTACTTGTATCGAATAAATTGAGTTGACATTCATAGCACGTTTTATGTTCGTCCAATGTCCATGGAAACAGTTTGTTAAATAGATTTCAACGCTTAACATTCGGGACAACCATCATTCTTTGTTCCATTGTGATAGAAAGAAGTTGATTAATCAAAAAGCAGATACTAAATTCTAGTGTTCTTTCCAGAATTCAATATTCAAAATGAGGGTTCTAGTAATATTATCGTGTGTGATCATGGCGGCGCTTGCGGCGGATAAGTACAGCTCTAAATATGATAACTTTGATGTGGAAACCTTGATATCCAACGACAGATTACTGAAAGCGTACATCAATTGTTTCCTCGAGAAAGGGCGATGCACACCAGAAGGCTCTGACTTCAGAAGTAAGTATTAAATAATATTTATGCGTCGTAAGGACTATTATTTTAAACACTTCTATTTATGATAAGTGCATTGTCAAGATATTCAAATGTTAAGTAAATATTTGAACTTGTCAAATTCATCTATGATGTGGTATTTCCTATGTTGAATTTATTGAATGTTGACATTTTATCGAATTAACTAGGTACATATTTACGTAACTCAGGATAAACCCAGTGTTTGTAACTTGAATGTGTTTGCACAAACGAGGTCGAGGTCAAGGCTCATAAAAGGAAAACATATTGAGCCATTGTCGAAGTGGATGCATAATATGTACTGATGTACATATTTGCATGACCCTTCATTTGTTTTCCTGGAATATACAATCAAATATCTTTAAAACTTTAAATTTTCCGTTTGCGATAAACTTTTAGGTTTGTACCCATCTATTGTAATGCTAAGATTAAACCACCCCTGACATAGTTTTTGTGCTGTTCATATGTAGTAATATATTACTTCTGAATTAACTTTTCATTAAACTTTGTTTGGAGATGTTAACTGAAAGTAAATTCTAAGATTCCTTTAAAAAAAGTTTTGAGAAGAGGTTTCATAATGAGTATGGTGACCACTGTTTTTGAAATTTGCTCATGTTTTTCACCAGGCAGAGTAAAGTTACTTTAACAGCACAAATATACGAAAGCAATTTTATAAAAAAAAACCCGATGGCCATAGAAAATTATGAAAAAGTTTGTATGGTCTTTCGTATCCTACTAATATTATAAACGCGAAAGTTTTTATGGATGGATGCTTGATAAAACTTTACAGTAATATAGCTTATACATCAGAATAACACATAGGCTACTTTTGCCGCGATAACCGACATATACGCAGGCGGAGCCACCGGCATAAACTAGTACAATATATTTAACGAAAAAAAGATGTATATGAATAATCTTTATAACAAGCCATTAATATTTTCAGAGACTCTACCAGACGCCATTGAGACAACTTGCGGTAAATGTACCGAGAAGCAAAAAACCAACATCAGAAAAGTTATCAAGGCTATTCAGGCAAAACACCCAAAGGAATGGGATGCCCTCGTCAAGAAAAATGACCCCAATAACAAGCACCGCGAAAACTTCGAAAAGTTTATCCATGGTTCCAGCTAATAAAACAATAGCCCTTGGTTAAACTTTAAAAGGATAGAAATTAGATTTAAGATTAAATTGTTATCCATGGAATTTGCCGGGCAACATAAACATTTTGTTAGGTTTTTAGAGCACCACATACGAACGATCCCTCATCCAGTTCTTTACTTCTTTGTATTTTCTGGGATTATTTTTCACCTACGTGACTATATTTATGTTTTAGGATTGTAGATACTAGTTGAATGGTAAATTGTTGTGTGCTATATTACACTTTGTGTATTAGCACAGCGTTGACTGATATAGTAATAATAATAAAATACTTAATACAATTTTTTTGTCTACTTTAATTAATAAACCATTACGTATATTTTGTAAATACGAGACTTTAATGTTTTCGATGAAACTAAAAACGATGATAATTGACATAAAAATAAAAATTTTAATTTTTGATTTAGGTTGTATTGTTTTTCTGAAGTTGATTTTACTAGAGATAATGTAATGATAATGTCTTACAAACACTAAATATCTTATTTTTTAATAACTTCTTATGAAATTAGTTGTATGTGGGTTTTTGTGTCAGACAGGGCCGGATTGTGATCGTTGTGCGCGTTGCGCCAGAGAGCAACTAGTCACTACCACACCGCTCCACTGCATTCTGACGTAACTTCATAGATTGTGCAATGCCGTCACATAATCTTCGACGACGCAATCATTCCGCATCATATGTCACGATATTTACGTCACTGGTTCATCACGGGTTACTATCTACTTCATCGATTTGAACTTTCATGGTGTTTTATTACACCACAAGGAAAAACAGCTAAACAATATACTAAAAAATTTAAGCGACTTTTGGGAAGGACTTATTTTTATCTATAAAACGAAAATCAACGTGCAGGGTGTCTTCCTTGACTGTCAAACGCTGTATCATCCATATCTGTATACCTAAATTCAGAACATTAGTAACAGGGGGTTCTATTTTCTGCACTTTCGCGACTTTTACACATACATAATTATAGTTTTTGTTATACAGCGAGACTTATTCGCGATACCAATTATTTTAAAGGTAACGATACCCTCTATTTTCGGGCTTCTTGAACTTCTCAATCTTTGAGGTATCATAAAGTTTGTATTGTGTATCGCTCATAAGTCCACTGTAGGTACTGTTTACAAATTTTCATTTTCGATTGAAATTATCTATGCAGATATTGTCATAAAGATTGTAACATCTCTCTTTCATTACGGAATCAATTGATGCTATGGGCGGGCTTATAAAATTGTATCAATAGCGTCACTGGCGTTGTTTGTCATTATGTTTGTACCTATTGAATAGCTAAGAAGAGAGAATCAGACAGTTAATATTTAAACAGCCTCGTTAGCTAGATACCACGATAAGTGCCAGGCCAGCTTGAACGGGGTGATACCACGGCCTCACATAAAACCGGTGTTAATCAGCGTCTGTGCTGTATTTCATCGAGTGAGAACGAACACCGGAGGCCCATACCACAAGCCCTCCCACAGCAGTCAACACGCACTTATGACGCCTCTGGTGTTGCGGGTGTCCATGGGCGGCTTGGTAATCACTCACCATCAGGCGATACGTCTGCTCTTTTGCCCTTATTCCATAAAAACACCATAATATATATGTGCTTTTGGTTATTTTAAATACTATACAAAAGGGTTACACTACTTATTTTTTACATCGTGTAATTCTCGATCCTAATACAATCTTAATCTTCTCCTTTTCCGTCTATCATCACGGTTTTCAAATTCTTGAAGGGCAAACTAGCATAAGTAATGTATAAGTAGTAGAGCCACGCTAATTTCAGCACGAACGAGCCGCTCGACCGGGATGAATGAACGCATGAATGACAGCATTCATGCTGTTGTGTTTCGATGGTGACTGTGAGACCATAAGCCCAATCATGTAGAGGCATCTCAATAGGCTATAGTGTGGGACACTATACTGCATTACCTGCATTCGTAATGACTCATTACTAGTAGACGAATGCAGACAATACTCATTACTAGTATGGAGTATGGTGATCACTACTCTTTCCATCATATATAAACTCCACTCACTTGGTTAAATGAATACAAAATAGGTTAAAACACTATTTTCCCGGTCTAGTCGAACTTTATAAAACCATGACTCTAACGCCATCAAATATGAACGTACTGAAATTTTAAATGTCATACATTGATACCTGACGACAAAGATCATCATAGAATTAAAAATACATAATATAAACCACTTGTTTAGTATGCAATATGCCTTTATTAAATTATTTATTTGTAATGCTCCACATAATAATTACCTAGTCCATTTGAGATTAATTCCGGAGGTCATTCCACAAAAACAGGTTTTATCTGATAAATGACAATTCAGGTCTTAGTCAGATGCCATGACAAAAGCGGTGAATGCCTTCTCGTATTCTCCCTTAGGGTCAAACTTAGCACGGAATTGCTCGAAATCTTCCGGTCTTTTCTCAGTCAGTGCTTTAACTGTTTTCCGTACATGTGTCTTCTGGATGTCAGTGCATTTAGCACATGCAGTCGCTATCACCTCAGGGATCAGTTCTGTAAAATTTAATACATTTATTTTATCAAAAATACTTCTTTCTTTACTTTTGTTACTTTCCGCACGATAGATGCATTTAATTCTAATTTATTTATATTATTTTTGACAGTCTACCTTACTTCTGTCATAATCGTGATCTTCTTTTCATAATATCAAACTTAGTGTCTAGTTAAGTGGGTAAATTGGCTATTATCTTGCAATTATGACGTCAATAGTAATAACTATAACTACCTTTGTCTGAGTTTCAAAGACCAACTAATAAAAAAAGTTAAGTCATTTATCAATAGACAGGGCAGGTACTTTAAATCTAAGCTTTCAATTTAAAATAAGTTAGTATATAAATTTAAGAATTATGTACTGATCGCTGTTCATGAAACGTAATAGATACTGAGTACAATTATAATTTGTACAAGTCATCGTGCCACAACACTAATTTAATACTACGTATGCTTGGTGAGTCGTAAATATCGTACAACCTTAAATTAACTGGCAACAATAGTCCTTATTATATTTTGAATACTAAGTAAATCATCACCAATAGACTTCGGGAATACACACTGCTAGTCATAAACCCTCTCCTTAGAAAAGGGGGTTTAGAGGTTATTCTTCTCTTTGCCGTCCTGATGTCCTGCAGAGTTAGCTCTGTTAGTGAGTTCTTACTACATCTACAATTATTCTTAATCCGTCACCACACGGACCTTCACCAAGCATTGAATGGTAGTATATTTTGGCATAATTCTTTTATTATCCTTACATATGTGAATGGCCGTAAAAACTTACTTCTGAAGTCGGCCGAGTGCTCAACACTGCATTCGCCTTTATCTAATAGGCAATTGATGTAGGCTGTAAACAAGGCGTCATCACCGATAATCTTGTCCACGTCCAATTTATCATAAATCTCATCGTATCCCAGTGTGAAGGGTGCAACTAGTGCGAAAACAGCAACGAATAGGGCGAACATCTTGATAATTCGGAATCTAAAAAACAATTCAATAAATAATCTGTTTTTTTCAAACACAAACACTTTGAGAATTTTTAATTCTCTAAAATTTAAAGAAAGTATTGTGTATATTACATATTTTGTTTTTTCACATATGTTTCAGTTAAAAAATAACAATAGTTACATGACTGTCTATTATTATTAATCTAATTTTAAACTTAGTAACTAAACAAACTATAAACTGGCCGTGGTAACTAAAGTTTTTCTCTACAACTCAGAGGTTCACTTGAAAAAAAACATTGAAATATCAAATGAAATTATGTTAAAAATATTTTCAAAGTTTGTATGAATAAAGTTTAGTTACTAAACTTACCAATTTCCTATGAAGGTACGCAAGTGACTCAGTAACAAGAAAATCTGTTCCTATGTTTTATACCATAGAAGTACGGATATCCCTAATTATTATAATTCAAAAAATTTAAAAATGACAAGCCATTATTACAATCGTGATTATAAGAGATAAAATTATGTGATATCACATTTTAGTCGACCTTCAATGACAATATTAGGTACAACATTCTATATGAAAAATATATAGCCATGTATTTATTTTAACATTTGTGAATACAATCAAGATGAACTTGATAAACCTTATTTGTATTTAATTGAAATATAACAATATCTGTTGAATTGTAGATAAACATTTTCTGGTAGGTAAATTTTTCGTCTCGTAACGGATTAAGAATAATATATGGACTGTCAACATCCATATACATTCCGTGGATATCGTAAAAGACGACTAAAGGAACAAACTCTGCATCACACCTGGAAGTATCTAACAGGAAACTATAATAGGCTGTGTATATATGATATGAAATATATCAAGTACCTGTAAGAAACATAAAGGAAAATCCATTTTTCATACTGATTGCTATTTTTAATAAAGAAGTGGGTATTTACTTGTATGTTCGAAATTATACAAAAAAAAAAATATGCTGAGAAGCTAAAATGAAATAAAGGATTCTCAGGAGCGATCTACGTCAAGCTGTGGATTTTAAAAGTCGATTTAGAAATTTATACCTAAAGACGAAAACCATAAAATGTCAAATGCTTTACGTAATTTTTTATGAATTAGCTTCACTATGAAAGGTATGTGTTAGTGTAGTCTAGCCTAATCTAATAATCCTGAAATGTCTAAGGTCGTCTGAATTTGAGACTAAGGATACTTCTGCATTCCACTAAATTCTATGGCCAATCCCTTACGGTTGAAGCCGTTCGCTTGTGGAACGCATTGCCGATAAATATCAGGAAAGCGAAAACAGTCAATAGCTTTAAGACAATGGTACAACAATTTTATAGGTCATAACTGATTTAGTCACGAATGAGGGTATGACATGGTTTTTCATTTTATCGTGTGTATGTATATATATATGTATTTATGTATCTGTGTATAAATGAATATATGAAGATATATGTATATGTGTCCGATTATATTCATAAAAATTCTTAATATAATCTTAATTAAAAATCTTGAAAATTAATTGCACCGTCAACTGCTACAGTCTCTCCGATACTTTTTGATCCATCCTGAGGTTGCCTGGAAGAGATTGTTTTTGCATACACAGCATACACTCACGTCTATGGGGAAGTCCGTTGCCTTGAACCGGACATATATAAATAATACTATTTTTGATTTTACCGTGGCCTGCGTCTATGCCAGTTATTGCGCTAAATATAGCCTAAGTGTTATTCTGACGATTATTTGTCTTGGGTGGGAATTGAATACTGGACCTCAATATAGTCAGTATCAATAACCGTTAGTAAAAAAATATAGCTTCAATTATTTGTTTTTAGTAAATCAAATAATAGAATTTTTTAAGCCTAATGATATTTTTGTACCGATTGATTGTGCATTCATTTGTTAAGAATGTGCTGACATGAAAGTACATAGCCCTATGCTATTAATTGGTATTACGTACCGACGTGTTAAAACCAGTAATTAAAAAAATAGGATTCACTGTTATATGTATAATTAAATAAACATGATGTCAGGTGAAGATGCACAATGTAGATTTTGTACCGCTTTTTAAAGACAAAATTTTATTACAAGATAGTAATAATGATGCATTTTCATTTAAATGTTTTGACTCTTTGCCGATAGGAAAAGACTAGTAAAGAAATATAAAATTACTAAGGTAAAAGGTACATGAATATGTAAGTGTTTGTACAAGAACAATTATGTAACCTTACACGGTGCATCATCAAAATTATTTAGTTTGGTCATAGAATCTTATGTAAGATTTGCTGTAATTCATGATTTAAAGTTAAAGAACGAATTAATAGACATGTTACTTAAGAAATAAAAAACGACTTCAAAAGCATCAAATGTTAACTTCTAGCATAGGAACACTTAAAATAAACTGTTTTCAATTTGACTGGCTTAAATTACAATGTGTCAATTTTTGTCTATACCTAATATTAATTTAAACAAAGTATTATTATAATGTGTGGTAGGAGCACCTAAATTTGTTTGAAGTCGGTGCTTGTGTTATCTGAATAGCTCGAAAGTATGCAACTAAATTTTTATACATAAGCATAAATGTGAAATAAATATCCTCTAACTCCTAGTGTAATACTTAGTTGAGTTGTCCTATAACTCCTAAAACTTCTAACCATTAAAGAGTTGTACCTTCCATCATCAGCTCACTTGAATAACTTGTAGGAATACGACTAAAGGTAACACAATAACATATGATGATTTAAGAATTATCCTCCAACTTCTAGCTGTTAAGGAGTTGTATCTTCCATTCTGAACTCATCCTCATAAAATGATGACAAACGCAAATATTGGAATAACTTAAGAATATATATGAAAAACATAATGTTTTCATCAATGTAAGTGAATTAAGTTTAATCATCAAATTGCTACTGTAAACCGTTGAGGAGTTCCATTAACTGTTCTTCGTCTTCATTATCAGACCATTAATGATAATAGTAACCCTTCTTGCTGTTCAGTTCTCATAAATACAAATTAAACAAGCCCAAACACAACACAACTGGTGTGTTTGTGATTCCTCTAGGATGCCATCATCTGACCCTTCTTTCCTTATCATGATACCACCCTTGGGGTATCTCCTTTAAAATAAAAAATATCATCAAAATCAGTTCATAAATCACGAAGTTATCCTCGAACACATATAAAAAATATTTCTAATTATACGGTCGAATGGATGAAAAGCCTCCCCCTTTTTTGAAGTCGGTAAAAAATTTCGTTCTTTTTTGAAGTCGGTTACAAATACAGTTAAGTCTGTTACATTCTAAAAAGTTATTTACGGATGCTGTTTTTTGACTTACAACGTTAATGTTATGTAAAACTTTTGTAAATATATAACTATAAAAAATAATATGTAACTCAAATTCCGTATTTTGCTAAAAGTTCTACATAATTTTGAGGACCACATTTTGTCAACGGTTGAAATTATAGAAATATTTGGATTGAAATCGTGCAAAACACTTAAATTTATATTAAACTAGCTAGTCACGGTGTTGACCGCAGTGTTGTTGTTAAAGTACAATAATAACTGTGGGATTAAACCATGGCGCGAAGTTAATCTAAAATAAAAGTATCTAAAATAAATAATTCCTTATATCATCAGCTATTTGTCATGCAAATCCCGTCAAAATTAACCCAGCTTTTCTAGAGATAAGCTAGAATTAACAAACTGACCGACTGACAAAAAAATAAAATTATATAGCAGTTGATGATGTGGTTTTTTAGTAGTATTGTACATTTGTATTACACTTAAATATGCAATCAATTTTTTTTTATTTGTATAGATGTTAAATCACTTGTTATTAGACAAGACCGTGATTTTTGACCGTGGGAGAGCGACGCTTCGGTATGCATGGGCCAGCTCGACCGGAGTGATACTACGGCCTCACAGAAAATCGGTGTGAAACAGCGCCTCCGCTGTGTTTCACTGAGTGAGTGAGTATACCGGAGGCCCATAATCAAACCCTTCCCCTAATCCCCTTTCCCATCCCCCAAGGGCTGCAACGCACTTGTGACGTCCCTGGTGTTGCGGGTGTCCATGGGCGGCGGTAATCGTTTACCATCAGGGGATACATCTGCTTATTTGCCATTTATAACATAAAAAAAAGATTAGGCTTCAGACCGTCAGAATTACTTATATGTTCATTCTTCAATTGTAAACAGCACGAATTTTGTAAAAGTTTGTCTTGTTTTCTCCAAAATTGATTTAATTAGAGTAATATATAGAAATCAAATAGCTTTACATCAAAAATTAAAAATAAAATACTGATAAATAAGTATGTAAACAAATAGTACTCAGTCCTTATAAATTAATTTTAAGTTATAACCACCACTAGGTTCGTATCGTAATTTAACCCTTATTAAATGTTGCGTTATAATTACTTGTATCCTATTAAAACATCGTTTAATTGTCCTATTCTTATGTTATCCTTCATAACTTAGTCTCACGCTCGCCTATATAAATGATAAATTCAATCAAAGTGCCTTTGTTTGCATTTTCTTCACTTGTATTCGCAATAGCCCCTAAAGGTAAGAATTAATTTCTTTATTTATCCTGCAGTTAACTAATTTATAAACTAGAAGTATTTTTATAAGTTCACACTCTATTTGCAGTACAAAGAAAAGTATTTGATTAAATAAATTTGTTTTAATTACGTAATTTTAAAGAATAATGTACTGTTAAAAGTGTTAAATTATTTGTAATTTGTTGCTTTAAATTGAAATTAAACAGATTTGCTTTGTTTTTCTAAGTAGCTTTGTAAGACAAAACATATTAAAATCTGCTATATAATGAAAATAACATAGTCTTTTGTTTTTGTCTTAGTATAGTTTATAAAGCGTTTGACACAGTGTGCATTTTGATGCATTTCGTTTTTATATTACTTTCATACGAAATATATAGTGTTTTTTTTACATACATCTTAAATTGTTTTTTATAATTAGTACTTAGCTCAGATATTGAATGAAAAATCAAACAAAAGGCTACTAAGTGTTTAAGATTTCTAAGAAAGAGACTAAATTTAAGATTTTTCAGTATATTGTACAGAATTATACACAAATTTGCTTCCTTTTTTATTTAAATGTATGAAAAATGCAAAAGTTATTGAGAATTCATTCTTAATATTTATTAAAGTATTCTCTAAGACTACTTAAAATATTTATATTACTACAGTGTTAAGGAAGTATGTGCTGGTGTTTGTTTTAATTTTATTAAATTTTCCTTACATAGATACTCACAATGAAGCTGCTGTTGTTATTATCGATCCTTGTAACCCTTGCTGCGGCTGCCCCATCAAAAGACACTGAGCTTCTGAGAAATGTCGATATAGATGCTTTATTTTCTAATGACAAGCAGAGGCAAGCAATCTTCGATTGTTTACTGGACAAAACGCCCTGTGGTGACACACAAACGATAAAAGGTATGGACATGTAAACAAAGTAAACAATAATATAAATGTATTACAGGGAAGGTTTTGCCTGCGTCTTAGCCCGCGTCAAAGTCTATTATCGCAGTGATTCTTCATACTGACATAACTTTTTTTATTTATGAACCGATTGACAACAAACAAGCACTCAATATTAAGTGATACAAACTGCAACGCATTTGTAAAAACCGCATCCAAATTGCTTCAGCCGATCCTGAGTTTAGTGTGCACAAACGCAAAGTAAAACAGACATACAGACAGACGAAAATTCTAAAAAGGATTGTTTTGATTTATATTAGTTATCTTAAAGTCTCCCAGTAACGTTTTCCCTCACGTATGTTATATGATAGATAGCGAACAGTGACGATTTTATTATATGAATTGTTTCACTTGACTCCGCCATTGGTCTAGTGGTTAGTGATCTCGACTGCCTAAGATCGTGGGTTCAATTCCCACCCTGAACTAAAATTCATGTGATGTACTAAATCATAAATTCTATGAAAAAAATTGAGAAAGTATCATAGAATATTTTTATACCACAATAATTTTTAAGATCGTATTAGCAAAGTATTTTTACCTGAATATTAAAATGATATTCGCTTCTTATATCATCTTTCCGTTTATTTAATAAATGTATAACATACAAAGCTCTTTATTGTCATTAATTTGTAATCTGAATCGATTATTCTCACACACCAAACCCACCCACACGCTAAATGCCAATTTTAAATTAAATCTTTTATATTATTTGGTCTTCAACTATGTTTTTTTAAATCATCAACTATTTATTTTCAGATAGCGTCATAAAAATTATAAGAACTAAATGTGGCGAGTGTAATCCAGGAGAAAAAAAAGAGTATGAACGTCTTTTGAAGACATTCCACGAAAAGTACGAATCTGTATACCATGAATTAATGAAGAAAATCTGAACGATAAAGAAGTATACCACAGAACAATAGTTTTTATACACATGCACTTGGAGAAATATTGATTAAAAGTGAATGATTTTAAAATAAGCAAATTTATAGTACTTTATTTGTATATGTTTAAGTATAAAAGTCTTGAAGTTTACCTACACTTCCGTAACAGATATATCAAAGTGAATAAAACATATAGACTACGGGGTCATGGGGCATCGGTTCCATACAATTTTCTAATCCATTATTCGGCAACCCCGTACAAAAATCATGTGAAAAGTGAGAAAAATCGAGGGTTGCTACCCCATCCACTTCATCTGTACTCAGTTGGTCAGCTAACAAGTAACGGCATGGTGCTGAGTCTTATTGTTTTATGCCCCAGTATCTTTCTTAAAAGGTTTCCTGGTGATTCACATAACCCAGTCTAATATATTATATACCACGTACGTAAGTATATAAATAACAGCTATTGTATATGTTCAAAGTCACTCAGCATGCTATGGGAAGGGCTATACTCGGCGTTTCTCTAAGGGGTCTTACTAAAAACAAGGTGATCCAGCAGAGAACCAAGGTCATCGACAGAGCTCACAGGATCAGCAAACTGAAGTGGCAGTTTACTAGCCGCACAACTGATAATGGGGTAAACGGGTTCTTAAGTGGAAACCGCTTCTCAGCAAATGTAGTATAAGACGGCCACAGGCCAAGTGGAACGATGATTTTGCAAGACGGCTGGTAGGAACTGAATGCGAGAAGCCGAGGATCGAACCAAGTAGTGTGGAATTGGAGAGTACTACGTCCAACAGTGGACTGCGATAGGCTGATGATGATATAAATATAGTAGATGTGTATCATCACTTTTGATTATAATTTTTAAAGTTTATTTATATGGATACGAGACATTTGATTTCCCACGTTTTGATTAAAATTAGCCGCTCAGGAAAACCTAACTTCCAATTTTTGGGAGAAATATGGGCTAAAATTTCTTCAAAGAATTTAGCACAATACGTTGTTCGTTTGTTATATGCTATTGAAATATAAGTAGATACTACCTAGATACATTATCTGTATAATACAGAGTATAATACCAAAACGAAAAATATTTCTTCTTCAATGAACAACATGATTTTTTCGCTAACTCACAACTAATTGCCGTATTAACATTGTAAGGCGTTTAAGCATAAAAATTATAAAAGTAAACGTAGAACACCTATTAAATAACTCTTGCGAGTGTCGAAAATTTTCAGTATAAACGGTTGTATTTTTTGGTTGCGTTGGTTTATGAGTTTGTTTTTTTTTCACAGCTCTAAGGGACAGTAGACCTGAGTATTTGAAATGAATTTCAGTTTGATACTTCCACGCGTTCCTGAGTAAAAGGGTGTTGTCAGAAATACAGACAAATGGACAACAAAGTGTTTCTACAAGGGCTCCCTTTTTTCCTTTTGAGGACGGAACCCTCAAATAAACTTTTTTTATAAGCATATCATATTTATGTTTTATGTATATATTAATATTTATGCCAAGACTAAGTAAGTCTTGCCATAAATATTGATATAAACTAAAACAAATCTTTTTATTGCACCTAATATTTATTACTATTACATTGTGTTAGTTTAACACATTAATATAAAACCATTAAAATATATAAAGATTGTTTGAAGTAGTCTCTATTGGCTGCAGTACATTCCTTTAAGCATTAAGTTCAGTTATCAATTTACTATTTATTCCATATTCCGGATTATTCCATATTCCAGAAGTTTTATTCGGAACATTTTCAAATATTTTAGTAATAAGAGCCTCTGTAAAGGGACTGATATTTGCTACAGATTTGGGCGCTTGAACCACAAAAGTTATAGTTACAACAGATACGGTTAAGCATTACATTTAACATTAAGTATATGTCTACGAATTTATTTAATAATCCGTAATAACAAAGAAAAAAATATTTGATTTTCAGGAAATATTCTAACAATCCTACTGAACGAGTAGTTTCACTTCAAGTTAACTTTCTTTATTGATATAGCGGCAAATAATGGAAAGTTATTGATTAATACTGTGCTTCTAACCACGTTTTTGCCAGTAGGTATAAGACAGGTTTCTCGCGGCAAGGTATTAAGAAAGAAGGATATACGTAGTGTGTTAAAAAAGTATCGCGAAAATTGTGTATTTTCAAAAATTATTTATTTATTCGTGAATATCTATTTGTCCCCTTCAAAATAATCCCCCTGGGATATTATACACTTGTGGCAAAGTTTTTTCCAATCTTCGCAGCACTTCAAAAATTCATTTTTTTATATCTTGTTCAGCTCTTCCTTCAATGCCGTCTTTATCTCGTCAATCGGGGCGTAGCGTCGTCCTTTCTCGTCGTCGGGCCTCTTCAGTTTCGGGAACAAGAAAAAGTCACAGGAACAAGAAAAAGTCGCGGTCGCGATGCTGTTTTTGATCGAAATTGAGCAATTCTGGTACGAATATTGCGGCGACCCGTCTCATGCCCAAATTATCGATTAGAATCAAATGGTACGAGCCAATCGATATGCCTAGGTCCTCGATAATTTCTCTAACTGATTCGACGATAGGCTATTGCTATTTTATTCCTTCATCAATTTTTTCGTCTGTTTTTGAAGTGCTCGGGCCTTCTGAAAACATTTTGTACCACCGATAAACTTTACTTTTGTCCAAAGTAGCTTCTCCGTATGCCACAATCAAGATTCGGAATACATCCGCGCACTTAATTTCGTTTTTCACACAAAATTTGATACAAATTCTTTGTTCCATTTTGAATAGGTAAAAATCGAAGACGAACCAAAACATGCGCAAGCAAAGCAGATGTCAACAATCAACTGAACATTCAAAATGGCCGAACTTGTCAGCATAAGTGAGAGACATATATACCAACATGACGCCATAAAAAAAATCGAAATTCGAATAAACGTAACCCGCGAAAATTCAAAATTCGAGATACTTTATGAACACACCTCGTATATACAAGTATAGTATGCTCATTTTACATTACATTCTAAAACGGCAATACAAACCGCTGTCTAGTTAAAAATTTACCGTTTTTGGCCGGCAAACAAACTTGCTCAGAATAGACCTACTAAGAAATATTCAAATCGCAAATGGTGCCATAAAAATAACAGCACATGTAATATGTTTAGTATTTAAAGTAGGTTACGACATAGATATTTGAACTGTTTTAACTGATCATTGATACTTTTAAAATACAAATCCGATTTGAAAAAGTATGTATTAATTAACCCATACTTACTAAACTATATACGTACGTTATTGTGACCCGGCCCGGCTTCGCACAGCAGTCATTATCGGATTTCCTCTTCTCTAATATACATGTATTATACATATAAACGAAGGTTTGTTTGTATGTTAGTTTGTTTGGTTGTATGTATGAGTATGTTCGGGCGTATTACACCCGAGCTTATCATGAACCATTCTATTCTGCACTCTCAAGGAGGTGCAGCAATAGATAGAGTGATCCAAGAGGAAGCTATCTATTGCTAAGAACTGCATGCAGATGGTCGTGGAATGGCGTTGGTGGCGGTTTTCTAGGCGTTAATCATAGGTAGTGGGCCAGCGATGGCAGTACGCATCTACACGTAGCCCATTTCACAGTGCGTATTGATACTTGTATATTGCCGTAGCTAATCCTTCTACGTCCATCTCAAAAATCATAAAGATCACAACTGAATGTCGCCACTCTGTAGTTGTGTCTCCACCATCGCATGACCATCTCGCTGGGCCAGTTCTGGCCCATCCTATAGAGGTAGCATAAAGAAAATGTTCGGGCGTATTACACCCGAGCTTTTCATGAACCATCCTATTCTGCACTCTCAATTTTTAAACTAGTCTAGTTTCCATACAGGCACTAGCATATAAAAGAAAAAACCTCAAGCTGAGTCCTATATCTCGAAGTGAAGTGTCTTTTCGTGTCGATTAGGAGCCATAGTGAGAATTAACTTGTGAATAAAAAATAAACACATGATTACAACACCCGCAATCAGTATATTCTTCGCATGTTTTTTCAGGCATCATTCCGACATACAAGAATATTTTATTTTATTGTATTTCTACCCATAGCCCGTCGTCAACGTAAGATGATAATCCTTTCCTGATTCCATCATAACTCAAACAACAACCCATAACGTCCCACTGCTGGGCTCGGGTCTCCTCTCAGGAGAGGGTTAAGGCCATCATAACTCCTTTCCTTAAATATCCATCACTACTCGATGACTAAGTGGTCCAGCACAGTTCTCTGCATTGAAAAATAATTATTTTAGAAAATGAATTTAATTCCCTCACCTACTTCAGATAATACAAATATTTATATTGTTTTTATTCTCATCAAAATACTTTTTGGTTTAAATTAGACACGTAGAATATACGATGTTCATAGTTTACTGTAAATTATCTAGTATTATGTAGCGGGCTTATAAGGAACTATTCATATACTTAATACGAAATATGCTATTAAAAACTGTTGATGTGATTTTATAAATTACTAAAAACAATTACAAAAAAAGTCATACTCGCACATCAGACAGAAGCTCCGTAGTTGTTAAATGTCGTTGAATAAAAATGTGATTCAAACATTCATAACCATAAATGTGTATCGAGGTTCCTTGTTATATTATTAAACTGGGGTTAACGTAACATTGAGGCCTTATCCCAAACCTGTTCAGACACTGAAAGGAAGGTTTTGGTTTGTATTGAGTATAAGTTTTATGGCGTTTACAGTTGGCATTACCGTTATGATTATACAAGGGTTTACTGTTTTGATTCTTTTCAACTAGAAAATAAAAAGGGACTGTTTTTGTTTACATTGCTGATTTAGAAAACAAAATATCACGCTTTTTAAAGTTCCAACCATGTTCTACTTGTACTTACATGCGTTATGTTAATTATACAGTCTGAAATATTGTTCAAAGTTGCCCTTAGCTGACACCTCTATCCAGAGATCATAATTACGTATAATTATATGTCATGATTATTTTTTATAGACATTTTAAATATACAATAACTTCCATACTAAAGCATACTGCCTACTACCCTTATTCTGCTTATCAATCATAAATAACACATGAAGTGTAAATGAAATAATTTTAATAATTCAATTTAAAACATCTCACATGAGGTTGTAAGTTTCAAAATTAGACAGAACCTATTTTGTGGTATCTTGATTCCCGATGAAAATAGTTATAATTTTTTTTTTTTATATTTAAGCTTCCAAAATGACTCTGCCTGGCCTAATGGAAAGCATGAGCAGAATCCAAGAGTGGTGGTCACTATCCTCAATGCGAAAAAGAACAATGCAGCATGGTGACCCACACTATGGCGGCCTGGGGGGAAAGGGGATGGTGAGGGGGATAGCGGGCGTTGGATTGGGGTATGGGCCTCCGGTATCCTCACTCACTCGATGAAACACAGCGTAAGCGCTGTTTCACACCGGTTTTCTGTGAGGCCGTGGTATCACTCCGGTCGAGCCGGCCCATTCATGCCGAAGCGTGGCTCTCCCACGGTTGAAATATATAAATACTTCTTAATATAATTTTAGATAAATTATATCCAGCAGCTGAAAGAGATAACCATCCCCATCACTCAAACAAGTATTTATCATGTGCAAGAATCGATTCAAGGGTCATTCAGAATTAAACATACTGTCTTCTGATAATTGCTTGTTTGATGATCCTAGGATCTAGGAAGGCTCGGCTCAGCTCAGTTCACTGTAAGCCATTTAGCAGAGTGACTTATTAAATTATATTAAAATAATTGTTAAGTATATTTGTTACAAGGCTGCTTCCAAGGAAATAGCATAAGCTACAGCATGATGCCGACAAGTAAGATCAATGTATTCAGCGTCATTACTTCCGAGGATTTTTCCTGCCCACGTCAGTAGACCGCTTCAAAAAATATTTTATTACCAAGAATATTCACTGCTAATGAAATTCATGTGGGTACAATATAGTGAATAACATTATTGCTATTAAGAAACATATACTGTTATTATTATAGCCTCAGTATTACGTGATAAATAGACAAAATATTAATTGACGTTTAGAAAGATATCAGATATTTCAATGCGTCTATTTCATGCAGATGCTAATAAACTGAATTATTCATTATTTAAGCTTTAAGCATTAAAGCTTAAATGGTCTGTTACTGGGTTTTTTAAATAAGTTTTAATGAGTCCACACGAGATATACTTGACGCTTGTTAAATGGAAAAAATATATTTCAAACTGAGTTAGAGATAACAGACAATAAAAAATACTATTAACAACCTTGTCAGTTAAAAAGCACTCTTAATTTACTTTAGTCTAATGTCATCTTAATCGAAATACGTATTCATTTAAGCAGTTATCGTTAAGATCACGTGCTGGTAATCAATACGATCAATAGAGCCGCAGGCGTAAGCGCACTGCTTTCTTCGTTGTATTTGTATGCGGTCCGTTACATCGACCTCTTCCTTCAACAGGTTTGAGAAATACCCCGCCGAGGAGCCCACAAATGCCATACCTGCGTTGGACGCCAAACTAGGAACACTTGCACAACTTTCTTCGACCGTGAGTATTTTTCTATTAAAAAATTCTTAGAAAGTGCTCTGTGAAAGTAAGCAGCAGTTTAAACGCTACTTGTAATTAAACATTTCTGGTTTATGCGCTGTTTGTTATTTGAGAGGATTTATTAGGTACGTGTATAGTTACTCTTGCATTTAAACTACCTATACCTTCATGGTTAATATTACATACAATACACAGTTGTATTGTCAAGGTCATAAGATCAAATATCAAACAATAAGTGTCTTTACAACATTAAATTGTAATAAATAGCGTTTATCTGCTAGCAATTATTTTTAATTTGTATTTATGTTATTTTTCCTTGTTCTAATATTACAGTTTGATCATGTATGTATGTTGAGGCTTTCTATTAGAAAGTATTTTTTTGACCCTGACATTGTTTGCAATGTCTTTGTTTTGTACCTACTTTCTTTGTGCTCCTTATAACGTACTGTTTACATTAAAAGACATCATCATTGATCAGTTCATAAACTTTCTTATATTAACTGTTATAAACCAAATTTCATACAATTTAGAGACTTAACTGTGTAACTTCGTGTTTCTCTTTGCTTTGCTTTGATAGATGTTAAGAGTAAAACAAATCGAACAAATTGAACGGTTCTTACCGTCCGATATCGTGATAGTATTTTAGTTTTTTTGTAAATATTCATAAAATGATAAAAATAGTGATCTGTCTCAACGTCGAACGGATAAAAGTGCTTTGAAAATCTTATAAGATTTGACTTATGTAAATTATATTAATTAACTTTTTGGTATCTTGGTCACATAGCAATGTTATATTTTTGGATTACAATAAACATTTCATAAAGATTAATAATATTTAACTTTATTTTTTTTAATTTCATTTTTTTATTAATAAAATTTATTTTATTTTCTATAAACCTTTTCGAAAATGATTTTGTCTACTGTGTATACATATTAGCATGTGTTATAATGTCTATAATTTAGGTATATTTACAATTCTTAGGGATCGTACAGAATACCTACTGATCCATCGGCAATGTCTATAATTAATTGACTTTAGCCTGTATTTATTATAATGTAATATGTATAAATATATATAGATATATTTATATATCAATAGATGTAAATGTTCTGTGCGTGTGCATGTGACTAAACTCCTCCTTAAAAGTTGAACCGATTTTAATGATTTTTTTGGGCCTATTACTGAGGATTCGAGAATTTTTTAACCTATAAAAAAAGAAATTGATTTGACCCACGTTGTTGGTCTTTCTAGTATATTGAATCATTTGAAAGACATAAATTTTAGTGAATTGTTTCTGACATGTTTCCGTAGATTGCACATTGCCGACATTTTATAGAACACCGGATTATACAGATTGCCGGTAACAAATATAGACAGGCACGTAAAGTTTTTTTTTTAATACTGTATAAATATCATAAAAATAATTATCATCATGATACAAAGAGATAAAACGATACATATTTCTAATAGATACAAAATATGTTGCTAACCAATTAAGGAATGAAACATACCTATATAAAGTTCGATTTAAACAAAGGTATTTTAAGAAGAAATCTATAAATTAATGTTAATTTTATATACCGACTTTATAAATGCATTGATTAAGCGTGTTTAAAATAATAAAATAATAGTTTTTAACCGACTTCGGAAAATAAAAGAGATTATTTCTGTTGCTATCCATAATATTTATTACCTCAGAAATATTTGATTTATGAGCCAACCGGTTTTTTTAAGATGGTAAAACCTCGTTCATCATTTCTAGCCTTTATTATTGATAAGCTTAATTGGGGACAGCTACTAGTTCAATCGGTTTTAGCATCAGTGTTTGACTGACCTCGGACCTCCGCAATCCTGAGGGTGAACTGAATTTGAAGATTAAACTAGTTGTCAGTATCTTTGAGGGCACAAACTGACCAATATTGTTATAGGTGTTAATGACAATTGTATACTTTGCGTTCAGTCCCACTTACATTAGAAGAACATAATACCACCCCTAAGAGTTAAAAATGAAAAATATGCTTAATTACAATTCCTATAAGACAGGCACATATTACAAGATTTTTTACATTTGACTCCTTAATAGTCAGTGATGGCAGATGCATATGCTGTGCTACAGTCTCGGGTTCGATTTCTGGTCCGGATTAAATGTTTGCATGTTTAGAAATATTTGATTAGGATTTAAGGTGCTTTCTATTTCAAATAAGTATGTATTTAAAAAAAAGACATACATAATGTAACAGTCAATCTTTTATAGTCCACGTTCTCGTTAGTTTGAAACTAGACTATGTAAACATGAAGTGTGGGTCACCATGCTGCATTATGTATGTATAGTATATAGAATGATGACTACTCTTCTTAAATTCTGTTCATACTTTCATCATCAGTAGTCACTTTGGCAGGCTCATATAAAAAATATTTTAAAAAATTCTATTTTTTTTAGATACATTCAGAATGAGGAGTTGGCTATTTTTGGTATGTGTGCTAACGGTGGTGGTGTCATGCTACTCACAGCACCCAAATCGTTACGAGAACTTCAATGCTGATGCGATCATACAGAACGACAGGATTCTACTCGCTTATTACAAATGCGTCATGGACAAAGGACCCTGTACACGAGACGGAAAGAATTTTAAACGTAAGTCCGTTTTGTTTACACTAAACATATTTAGAAATGGGAGAGCCAGGCTTCGGCATGAATGGGTCGGTCGAGTGATACCACGGCCTCACAGAAAACCGGTCTGAAACAACTGCAGTTAATACCGACACAAATTTTAAAAACAAACAAAAATTTTAAATAAAGAAGTTAAAATTTGTTTTTATTTTATGCAAATACCGTATATACCTTAATACGCTTTAAGTGAAAAGATATTAATTTGAAATTAGAAACAAATACTTCAATTTTATTTATTATTTTGTATGGATGTATAGATTAGTTCTTGTTCACAATACGGCCTTCAAACCTTCAAGAAAAGAGCGTACTCCTTAAAAATCCAGCAACGCACTTGTGACACTGGTGTTGCGGTTGTCCATGGACGGCGGTAATCGCTTAGCATCAGGCGATATGTCTGCTCGTTTGCCCCTTATATCATAAAAAAATCGATGCACTTAGCAAATTAGTTACATCATTAATATTAATACCTACTGCAAATAGCCCCCTTAATATTTTATCTTTTTATAGATTAATTTTTTATTTTTATTTTTTAGAGTTATATTTTTTGTGAAAAAATATGTTACGTTGTTGAAATATAACATATACAGATATACTTGCGACTATATTCCTTAAGTGTAGTCCTTTAGTCCTTCTCACCTATTAGGGCCTGTATGTTAATAACGGTAAACCTGGGACTTTACAGTTATTGAGAGAGAGATATAAGAAAGGTAAAGAAAATAAAGGAATATTGGTTATACGAATGGATTATTGGCCCTAAACGATCGACCCTTACCTTGCGATCTTGGCCCGCTCTAGCATTCCTGTAGGCAAATTTCCTGTAGATATCCTGTAGATAAAAAATCGCCAGAAATTAGTTACACCTTGTTGTCTTCAATAGCGTTTAAGAGTCCATTGTTGTGTAGTTCATCAATCTATTAGAAAGTCAAATAAGGAAAGCAAAACATTCAAAGAGAATTAAATTAAGGCCAAGCAACCAAATTTTGATAAAAGTGTGTTCCTGTATTGTTGGGAACCTCTCTAAGAAGCACTTGCGCAACATTACTACATATGTTCTGAACGCAATAATATCAAATTCTAATCTAAGTAGAAATTTATGATTTTTAAAAAAGACAGATCGTGCACGGTGTAGATATCCTTTATCTGATTGTATGTATGTAATATATAAAATGAACACAAATAAAAACACTCAGATTTATAACAACAGTTTTGTGGATGACACAAAGTGTGGAAGCTCCAACCGCTTAAATCATTACGCCGTTCATAGAAATTAACTAAAAAAGTTATTTTATTCATTTCGTACATTTTAAAATAACATAAGTACATACATGCCACTCGTACAGATTACTCGTTATCCATTATTAAAAGAGATGTTCTTGATATTTTCCAGGTGTGCTTCCAGAAACTTTATCAACAGCATGTGGACGTTGCAATCCTATCCAGAAGACTATTGTGCGGAAACTTCTGCTTGGAATCAGATCTAAGAGTGAACCTCGCTTCCTCGAGTTGCTGGATAAATACAATCCAGACCGCTCCAATAGAGACGCTCTTTACACTTTCTTAGCCACCGGTGCTTAGTTATAAGGCATTTATGTAATTGCATTGTGATTCAGTCAAATTATTTTATGTTTGTCCATTTATTTTATTTACTGAATGTAGTATGCTAGAATGGAAATGTATGACTGATAAGTTACTTCTTAACACTCGTTAAACTTGAAAAAAATTATGTTCAGCTTGACCTGCCCGAATAATTTTTAATGTTTACTTGTAGTATTATTTGGCATCAACTGATAAAGTTTATAGTCCATGGCCAACAGTTAAAATATTCTATTTATTTATTGAAAACCTTAAAATAGTTATAATATTAAGACAATCCCTAAGATAAATAAAAACAAATAAATTTTTCCATAGTTTCACTTAACAACAAATAGCTATTACCACAACGGTCATAACTTCATAAGGCACATAATAAATACTATAATTATTATAATAAATACATGCGACATAACAATCCTCAGTGAACCGGTAATTGTATTTATATGCATGCATAAGTTCCAGTGACATTGTTACAATTCTGTAAATTATATTCTTAGAACTAATGCGCTAGTTTCTTGGTATAAATATCAAGTAAACTAAGCAAGAATGTCAGATAGCTCTCAGTGAAACACATAGACTCATCTAAGAGACTTGTGAGGCAAGTAAACATGAAGATTATTTTTGTCACCATTTGCCTAGCCCTTAGTGTGCTCGGACAAGAAACTTACGATTCGGTCAACGACAACTTTGATTTAACTGAAGTCCTTGGCAATGAGCGACTATTGAAATCTTATGCTAAATGTCTTCTGAATGAAGGACCATGTACTTCTGAAGTGAAGGACCTTAAAGGTAACGATATAAATTATTATTTTGTCTGACTTCTAAGCAAAATGAAATTTCACCGAAAAATGAATGTACATATTAATATTTGTTAATCCTCAATAGATTACAGGGCAAAATGGGCAATAACACTCTATTGCTCTAAATTACATTTGCATTATAACATTCTTTTGTCTTATATATGCAACGATATTGTACCAATTCACTCATTGTTTGCCATATGTTCTCCAGTTTAGGTGAATAGATCAAAATTCCGGACACACCAAAAAAAAAAATATAGTACCAATTATTGTTTTTAACATTTCTTTGAGTAAAATAGAAAGTAATTCTTCTTACAGCGTAAATAACATACAAATGCGATCAAAGTATTCAGATGGACAACATGCGACTAGTATTAAATATAATATGTTACGATAAGACAGCACAGGAGTGTTGCGATAGGACTAAAACGACTCCACCTTTTTCAACTCATATTTCGTAAGAGTGGTATTACAAAAAAAAATGTTTTTGTGAATAATAAATTCTTTTAAAGGTCTCGGGTTCGATCCCGAGTGATGTTTGTATGAGAAATATTTGTGTCGGAGTTTAGGTGTTTTCTATGTAAAATATAATGTGTATGTATTATATCAGTTGTCTAATACCCACATTACAAGTTCTGCTTAGTTTAGGACTAGATGGCGTTATCTGTAAGATATTTGAAAGTATTCATTATTACTTTGTACTTTACTTTCAAATAAAGTTCAAACTGTCATGAAGGGAGTTTCAGAAAGTTGGCTGAAAAACCTTTTTTTGCATACTTCTTAAAATTTTGTCTAGTTTAATGATTGTTCATGTTTGATATTCATACTGTTTCCAAGGGATAAAAAAACTTTTACAACACTTAAGACCGGATTATATGGTTCTCGATAAAAAAATATAAACAAGGGAAAAACGCTGTAAATTAAGCAACAGGATAGATAGATACAAAATCTGTGGAAAGCGATATAGGTTATGGTTTGAAGTAATTTACACTATTTTCGCTAAAAGCTTTTGTAAAAAGCTTAAGTTTGCCGGAATGTACATATTCTTTCTCTTCCATGCAAACATACTTTTTAAATACTTAACCTCAATTTACCTTAAATCATGGTTCACTTTCTTACACGATACATATCCCAAATTACTGAGATCGTCTGAGAATTTGAAACTAAAAATACCTTTACATTCTACCAAATTTTCCGACCACTCTTTTTCTGTCCAAGCAGCTCGACTGTGGAACGCCCTACTAGTCACAATAAGACGGGCACCAACAATAACTGCCCTCAAGAGTCTGGGAGACATCTAGGTCCCATAGTGTATGCACTGCTCTCGAATAGTCATTAGGTTACCTTATCCCATACATGTATGTTAATAATATTTTATAGGCATTTCACTCACACTCTTCTAAGTTTTTCTTTAATAATCCACATTTTGTCTAACTTCCACCTTATATATCATGTATACTGTTTTAATTTCCCCTTCTTATATAATATGTAATACACCAGACACAACCCTCTACTTTCTCTATTTTGTTTTCACTCCATCCTATGGTTGATCAGGCCGCCTATGGTACCTACTTATTTTATATTATGACCTTTAATAATTTACATGGTGTACAATAAAGAAATTATTAAAATATTATTATTACTTTTGTACCTTATCAATCTAATTTTATAAAGTTGATAGTATAAAGTGTTTTGACGTCTGACATTTAACAGATTTTTGCCTTGGGTAATTCATTTAAAGCTTTATTGAATGATACTCAGGCCAACTTTAAGTCATACTTTCATTGATAACAGCGAATTTGTGAATTTAAAACTCAATATATATAGATAGATAGATAATAAAAACCTTATCTCAATATCTTATATTCACAATGTTTCAGAAAAACTACCCGAAGCTTTAGCCACCCGCTGCGCAAAATGCACCGAGAAACAAAAGCAAACTGGCAAACAAGTAGCAAAAGAGGTCAAGAAAAACTATCCAGAAATTTGGCAGCAATTAGTAGCAATGTACGATCCTGAGGGAAAATATCAGAAAGCTTGGGAAGATTTCCTTAAGGAATGAAATGTTAAAACTTTGATTTTGATGAAATACGAGTAGTTTGTGTAAAACTCCATGCAGAATGTTAATCATTTCTACTCATGTAAAAAATAAAAAATCTTGATGTCCATATTTATATTTTTATTTGTAGATTAATTGTTTGATATTACTAAACATATATCTATACAAATAAATAAAATTTAAGCGTCTCTTTGAAATTTTAAATTAACAACTTTTCACTTAATTCATATTCATTAAAAATCTATTTTTAAATATTTTGTCTATCTTTTTTTACGGCTAATCTCTGGAACAGTTGGACTGTCTTTGACAGAATTTCCACTAGCAGATAGCTGGCGATATAAAGAGTAACTAAGGTTAGCTTCTTAGTTGTACTGCGGGTAACACCGCTGGTTAATATTTGAGAAAAAAAGTTAGAAAGAAATTTTGCATTCTAAGTCAGAGAATTTTACAGCTAGGTCGCTAGTAACAGCAAGCTACATAGGACAACAGCACTGCAAAGGAAAACTTGTATCAGTTCCTAACATTCCTAACATATCTGCCCAGCGTGGTAGCGTAGGTCAAAACCTCTTTTCTAAAAAGAGGCTTATATCTAACAGTGGCCTAGCAGATCCTGTCGAAGTGTAAAGTGAAATTTATCAAAGTTAAGAGACTAATGAATGCAAGTACTTTTTTTCATATTACTCGGCATTATTTTTAATTAAAATAAAAAATAATATTCTAAGTAACATTAATTGTATCAAAAACTTAAATAGTAGAACTAATAATAAACAATAATTAGATTTGTTTTATTACAAACATAAAAATATAAGCTGAGTTCAAGAGAAGTTTAAAAGATATCTAAATATTTTACTAAATACGTATTATATATGGTCTTATAAAAATAGAAGATAGAATACACTAAGCAACCGCCTTGTCGTCTGAAGATTCATTATAGATTTCCAACGTCTGACGAAATGTTTCAAAGCAAACCCATCCTTCTGAATGGAGTTTTTGAGCTTCTTTCCAAAGACTCTCAAATCTTTCATCGGTAAATTTTTCTCCAGCAGCTTCAAATACTTTCCTAACAGTACTGGAATCTCGTTGGGTATACATGTCCCGATGATTAACGAAAAGTTTCGTTAAAATACTAGGAGCAATACAACTTTTCATGTCTGATTCATGGGGAAGGCATATTCTATCTGCTAGACAACATCTTTCAGGAGATATTGGATAATCTAAGTCAAAATATCTGCCGGAAGGCAATCCTGCCATTTTATGATTATCAGGAGCCTGTCCAGGCTTTACCATTTCACTGTATGTCGTACTGTATTCTAAGCAATCTGCTTTGAGATCAGGTATTTTTGGAATTTCGGGAGAAGGTATTCTGTAGTTAATGACTCGAACAAAAGTTTTAAATTCAATATTATTTCCATCAAAGGCTTGCCATATTGATAATAGAGGCTCTATAAGCGAAGTATCAAATCTAATTAGCTTGCTATTGCAATATTTATAAACGATATCTTTTGGTAACCATCCAGTTTTATTAGAATCGTAAAATTTTAAACTTAAATAGAGTTGATGAAAAAATGTGGGTAAGTATCTTGATGATAATGCTTTTCGAACTGTATTGAGATGTTTCATACATTGTCTGAAAAATGCAACACCTTTATTTACTTCACAGTACGCTAAACATTCGGCCACATTATCAGGTGGTTTAAGAATACCAAAGGAATATCCCACAGGTACCTCATGTATGTTGTTGTTTGGAGCCAGTTCTAAACCCACTCTAGGTTGTCTGGAATGTATAAAATCTGCTTGAATAGTATTACAAATTACTTTATTACTCGCTCCTAACTTTATTCTGTCATCAGTTACACAGCATCGAGCATAAGTACCTCGTTTATCTACAAATGTCCGATGACCATATGTTAAATCAGGGTTATAAGGAGGTTTACAATAGTTGCGGTCTATTTGAACCCCAGCATTTTTTGATGGCGGAGTTTTATCTGGGTAAGGTATTTTCGGCATAACAATATCGTATAAACGTCCATGGAAAGGAGTAGGTTTGCCAAAAGTAGTTCCATGAATATCAAAACCTGCTGGCAGCATTGGTATAGGATCCTTGCTCTTACCAAGAGGAGCCTTCCAATACGAAGCATACGTTGTGGCCTTAAAGTCTGATATTAGAGTTGTAAACTTTGTTTTATCTGAAGTGTTTAAGATTTGTGCCATATGGCAATTAGGCCCTGCAAAACGCATATCTAACGGTATAGGCTTACGCATTGGTGGTAGTTTACGAGCTTTAGGCGGTGGGATGATAGCGTCACCTATTAGGGCATCAGCTTCTTCTTGAAGTAAGTAATGTTTCAAGAAATCGCCTACCTTCTCATCTTGTTGTGCTGTAGGTAAACCTGCTGCAACGATATTTGCGTCCCTTTCTATATACATTCCACGATTACCCTTCCCCCCTGTAGTGGATCGTCGACATTCTATTGGCATAGTTAATAACTATCAATGTATTGAAAATATAAAACTAATAAATACTTATAACAACAAAAGAAATCAAGCTTCTTGGCAGTAGAGTAAAGAATTTTTTACGCCACTCACATTTTTTTTTACTAAAACACAGTTTCATTCTGTTTTACGATAGAGATCAAGGTTTGTGTTTGACCTTCATATGCAATTCTGAGCTATTTAACTTCTTGATTTTGTAGATGATTGTTTTATTATTAATTATTTAAGGAAACCTTAAACTAAAGCAAATCATACATAGATATTCACTAAACAAACTAGATAAACTATTTAAAGATTGACTACAAACCGTCATTTTTATTAATTATAATTAAATCTCACAACGTTTTCAGATAAAAGTTTTGCGTTGCGACCTATGAGATTTGAGTATCCTAAAATAAATGTTGTTTTTTTAATAGGGATTTATCAAGATTTAATAGGGATATGTAAACTAAAAGAGTAAGCTAATAACTGATGTATGATCAAGGTGAGTGAGGAGGAGGAGAATCAAGGAGAGGATTTATGGGTCCCAAATAAATTCAGAAAAAGAGCAAGACGACAACGTTAAATGAGATTATATTTTTTTGGAATAATGTTTTTTAATTAAGAATATAATAAACACTAGCTTTTTAGGATATATAAAGCTCTGGCTTTGTCAGCTCCCACGGTAAAGAGTAACTGAAAAAGCAGCGTAGTGTTTTAACCATGAAAGCGTAGCACACAGAAAGACAGAGTTACTTTCGATTAGATTCGATAGTTCCAAAAAAAGGATAATAGTCAAGACTTCAAGACAAGACGTCAAGACAAGCTTCTTAGTAACTATCCAATGAGAATCAGAAATAAACTCTACTACAATTTCCTAGTTCACACAATAATTTGCAGCTATATTGAACCAGTTTAACTTGAACTATTATTGTGTGAAATGCTGTAGTATGTTTTGGATCCTAACCAAACTCCGTCTTTTCTAACCTTTTCTACATATTTTTAGCTTGATAGCACATAATATCTATTTTTTTTATTTGAGCACTTTAGTATTTAACATTCAAGTATTCCAAAAATGATATACTTCTTTAAAAATTGGTACAAATATTTTTCTTCACGTATCTATTAATGTTTATGTGGATAGTTATTGTCACTATGTCGTTACATCCTATTCGAAAAGTGGAATAGAATGGAAACATCTGAACCAATAAAGGCGTAAATGTTAATGACGATGCTAACCTGGAAGAAGCATTAGGAGTAAATTAATCTATCACATTATTTATTTCGCATTTAAAATAAAACTTGTTGATTAATTAAAAGTATTTAATTTGTACTAAAAATTATAAATTGTGTAAACTTTACATACATTTTGAATATACTTTTATCGAAACAAAAATTATAAATAAAGTGAATATTTTAAAATTAAAAACAATATAAATAAAAGTTCTTCACAAATTTCTTATTCAGAAAGGGTAGAATAGCTTGTTTTGAAGTGTATGATTGCTTAGTATGTTATTTGTCCATTGAGTATGTCTCTAATGCCTTACGAAATGTTTCGTAGCAGACCCATCCCTGTGAATGTAACTTCTGAGCTTGTGACCAAATCTCATTAAAAGTATCGTCTGTAAAGTTTTCTCCGGATGCTTCAAACACTCTTCTTATAGTTTCAGGACATCGTTTTTCAAACATATCTCGATGACTTACAAAAACTCGTGTTAAGATACTGGGAGCGATACAACTTCTTACGTCAGATTCTTGTGGTAAAGAAATTTGATCTGCTTTACAACATCTTTCTGGAGATATCGGATAATCTAAATCCAAATATCTGCCAGATGGTAATCCTGCCATTTTTCTGTTATCCGGCGTTTGCCCAGGCTTAACCATTTCAGTATAGGTGGTACGAAAATCAAGGCATTCCGGCAGGAAATCAGGTATTTTGGGGATTTCAGGCGAAGGTATTCTATAGTTAATAACTCGTACAAAGGTTTGATATTCAATTTTAATTCCATCGAAGGCATGCCATAATGTTAATAATGGTTCTAGTAATTCGGGATCAAACCTTATTAATTCTATTCCACATTGTTTGTAAACGATATCCTTTGACAACCAACCACAATGTTCTTTATCATGAAATTTAAGCGTCAAATAAAAATTATAAAAGAATGTCGGTAAGCGTCGTTTGGATAAGGCTCTTCGTATTGTATTGAGATGTTTCAAGCACTTTCTTAAAAATTCGACTCCCTTATTAATTTTACAAAACGTTAAACATTCTGGTACATTATCGGGTGGTTTAAGTATACCAAAAGCGTATCCTTGAGGAACCTCACTTATATTATTATTAGGTGCTGTTACTAATCCTATTCCAGGTTTATTAGCATTTACAAAATCAGATTGTATAGAGCTTACAATTGCTCTACCACCTGACCCTAACGTAATTCTGTCATCACTTAAACAACATCGGGCATAAGTACCACGTTTATCTACAAACGTGCGATGACCATATGTTAATTCAGGATTGTAAGCAGGTGTACAGTACTTGCGGTCTACCTGAACACAGAGGCCTTTTGATGGTGGAGTTTTATCTGGGTGTGGTACTTTTGGCATAACAATATCATACAAGCGCCCGTGAAAAGGCGTAGCTTTACCAAAAGTCGTTCCATAAATGTTAAAACCTTCTGGTAGCATTGGCGTAGGATCTTTCACTTCTCCAACTGCAGTTTTCCAGTAAGACTGGTATGAAGTTTCTTTAAATTCTTGCACAAGATTCTCAAATTTAGACTTTTCCTCTGGTCTTATTATCTTTGACACTAGCGATCCATCTGGTCCTGAATGCCTCAAGTCTATTGGAGTTGGCCTACGCAACGGAGGCCTTGTACGTTCCTTAGATGGTGGTATAATAGCATCGCTTATTAGTGCATCAACTTCATCTTTAAGTAAGTAATGTTGTAAAGCCTCGCCAACAGAGTTGTTTTGTTGTGCTGTTGGTAAACCTGCTGCAACAATATTGGGGTCCCTTTCTATAAACATTCCACGGTTACCTTTTCCCCCCTGACTTGTTTGTCGACACTCAATGGGCATTATAAAGTATATATTTATATAACTTGGTATAATAAATTAAAATATCTGTAAAATGGCGCAGTGCGTACTACTGTCAAAGGTTTTTTAAATCGTTTATCAAAAAGTATTCCTATATTACGTTAAAAAATTTTCAACTGTCACCTACCATTATTGCCAGGATTACCATTACATTACATACCTCTTTAAAACACAGGAAGACAAATTGTGTATTATCCTAAACGAATGCTGGTGTATGAAGGAAATAGTTAAAAAATCAGAAGCGTATTTACAATTCCATTGAAATCAAGGGTCATATGGTAGTAGGCATTGTTAAAAGTAGTCAGCTGGGTATGTCAACGATACCAACGCTACTAATGTACACATTATGATTGTGTACACGTCGCATAATTGTAATAAGTAATTGTGGGTTTGCCTGTAAACATTTATGGACAGTTCGCTTCGTTGCCTTATTGACGACGGGCGTGTTTCTGAGTATTACCAAAATCACTGTGTCTCAAAGTTTTTTTTTTGCCATACAATCTTTAATTAAGTTTAGTTAACATATACTTAAAAATGTATCCAGAAAAGTGCGGTTCTTGTGGTGACCAGTTAACTGATGGCGTGCTCTGCACAGCCTGTAAACAAACNTTTTTTTTTTCTTTGTTTTTGTTTTCTTTTATATCCGTATACGCATGTTTTCCTATGGTAATGTATCTGTATCTGTGAATACATATCATGTAAGTCTATGACCTGGCACTCGACCAGTGTAATATATTGTTACCTATATATGGAGGCTTGTTGTTAGCAATTTGATCACCTATTTGAATTAACCATAATTATGTTTATTAGTCTGTAAGCCTTCTTCAAAAATAAATAAATAAAAAAATAAATAAATAAAAATAAATGACAAACAAGGCTTTATAAACAACTGGGTATTCCTTCTTCACACAGTTATATTCCGGTTCGACATATTTGAACAGACCAGGTAAATTTGATAGAATCATTCTTAATTAGATTATTAACCTCTATTTTAAAAAGCAACAATTAGTCATTGTGGCCTGCGGGGTATTTCTATATGAATTTATGGTACTGCCACATGTTTCATTTATATTTTTAAACTTTTGCTATTCAAACAAGTAAGCATAACTTCGGTCTTCATTTCAAATGAATAATAGTTGGAATTCTGCCAACCAGTAACCGTGATTAAACCCAAAGTTTCTCATCTATATTCCATAAATATTAAAATTTGTTTATTTAAACTCACTTGTAATCAACATATTTTTTTACTAAAAATGATAACTAACTAAAAATAAATAAAATCTAAATGACAGAATGACTGAATTTGACTGCACAAATGGCACAGTTGCTGTGCTGTGTTGTGCTGGGTATTTTAGGATCAAACCCTGTGGACATGGGAGTTTGTTGATCCAGAAACTGTTGTTCAGAATCAGAATATTCTTTTTGTCTGTTTGTCTGTTGTTTAAAGTACCCCGTACACAGGATTTTTTCAAATGAAGAACTCGTCCTTTTTAAAGAAGACAGTAAAATAATACTAACACAACAAAAAAACAATATATAATATACAATTAAAATTATTTAAAATTTTTACTTTACTTTACTGAGTGGATAACAACTAGCCATTTGCCTTTGCTAAGATAATTGAGGTTTAATACCAATCAGTGACGTCGGGTCGGAAAAGCCTACCACTGCATAATAAGAAAGTCAAGTGGGCTTCTTTGTTGGACTGCCTACTGGACTGGACTGGACCAGCTGAAAGTCACTGATTTTTGTAACGCAGTGAACGTGTTAAAGCTTTCAAATTTTCTTTATTTTGACAGTGATATTGTCCACTGTTTGCTCGCTTAGTCAACTTTTATGACATCCCGAGATGAATACCGAACGATAATCACTTATTAACAATAATGACATCTTAATTTTATTTTCAGTTCAATATGAAGGTTTATTTTGTGGTGCTTGCCTTAGCAACCGTAGCAGCTGCTGATTTCTACAACTCCAAATTCGATAATTTCGACATTCAGCCGTTGCTGGAGAACGACAGGATACTCATAAGTTATTCTAAGTGCTTTCTCGACCAGGGACCTTGTACGCCTGATGCTAAAGACTTTAAAAGTAAGTTTGTTATGTAAGATTCAGAGAACAGAACTCTCCTTTGTAAAGAGGTTACATTTCCGGAATAAATTTATCACACTTTAACGACAAAAGTCTTAAAGCTAAATATAAATTTATGTATCTTTCAGAGCAGTCATTTTCAGACCACTAGCCTAAGCTGAGCCGAGCTGAATAGTAGCACATTGGGCTTTCTTTATTGGTTTTCTGTGAAAGGGAAGTACCACCCCTGTCGAACGAGCTCGTTCTTGGCGAAATCAGCGTGGCTTGAGAATTTTTACCCTGTAATGTTTAGAATAATCTCTTAGCTTGACCAGTTTCTCCTGAGCCGGAGAAACAGGATCATAGACATAAGTTATCAAAAAATGTATGCGCCTATCGGATCCATTACAAATGCCTCGTTATAAGAACTCCTTTTGAAAACTCGATACTCAAACGCGATTAATCATATTTCATCGATGCTAATTGAATAAACCAGTTCTTTTCAATTTCAAAACATTTACATGTGCTGATCCGTTATAGTGGTCATATAAAAATTGTTGAGTTGTTGAATAGCTACATGTAAAATGTTCAAGATAAAATTAATGCCCGAAGGATTAATACGACTCTACTGCTAACATTTATTTATGTTAAAATAACAATTAAGTAAACAGGAACTTTCTGCCTCGCACAACAAAACAGTGGAATGAATTATAGCCTGCGGTATTCCCGGACCAATACGACCTTCAAACCTTCAAGAAAAGAGCGTACTCATTCTTAGAAGGCCGGCAACACACTTGTGACGCCTCTGGTGTTACGGGTGTCCATGGGCGGCGGTAATCGCTTACCATAAGGCGATACGTCTGCTCGTTTGCCTTCTATACCACAAAAAAAACAAATACAAAATACCGCCCACTTTTTCGAGATCAATACGATTAATGTTTAGTTATGTTTATAGTGATGTCATAAATGTCATTTGACTGCCTCGGTGACGCAGCGATAGCGTAAGCAACTGCTGTGCTTGAGGTTTCGGGTTCGATTCCCGGGACGGACCAAATGTTTTTAAAATCTGCAAATATTTGTTTCGAAGTTTGGGTGTTTTCTATGTATAATGTGTATGTATTTACAAAAAAAAAGTATTTATGTATTTATATCAGTTGTCTTGTACCCATAATACAAGCTCTGCTTAGTTTGGGACTAGATGGCGTTGTGGGTTAAATGTCCAAAATATTAATTTATTGAATATTTATTTATTATAAAGAGGTAAAGTTTGTGATGTTATAAGCTATGGATCTACTGTACTGATTTCAGCAGTAGCAACGGGCAAAAGCTAGTTTTTTTTTTTTTTTTATATTTAAGCTGCCAAAATGACTCTGCCCTGCCTGATGGAAAGCATGAGTAGAATCCAAGAGTGGTGGTCACCATCCTCAATGCGAAAAAGAACAACGCAGCATGGTGACCCACACTATGGCGGCCTGGGGGGAAAGGGGATGGTGAGG